>JAXIUT010025499.1:0-16507 GCA_035586675.1 Eurytoma californica | reverse complement strand
ATAAATATAATTTTTGATCTGAAACTCTTTTTTTCTCAGGTAAATAACTAAGAAAATCGATTATATGTCCCATAGTCTCTTAAGAGCAGAATTAATTGAAAAATTTTACATTCGTTCATAATATTTACAAAAATTCTTGAAAACGATTCAATTGAATGATTATATCTATTAATGAGTCATTTCTCATTTCAACACCAATTCATTAATGACTAATTAAATACCATCAGCTGCCAAATGTGCAGCTACTTTCTTATTAAAAACTTACCAATCATATTCAATTCGAAACTCCGCTAACGCACATATTTCCCGTCTCAAATCGACCATATGATCTCGCGAGTTCCGTCGACTGGCGCGTGACGTCATCAGCGTGTCGGAGCGGTCATCCACGCGAGCCGTCCTTTTCCCTGGCTTTCCCGTCGCTCGCGAGTGCAAAGTCTCGGCGCACGTGCGATCGAGTCACCCAACCGGCGGCGTCGCGCGCGACAAGGAGCGAGAGCGAATCGCCCGACTTTTCCGAGCGCGATCGATGAGTAATACGCTCGACGATCGTCTCGTCATCTCTTGGCTCTTCCGCGCGCCGCCCGCTTCCGGTTGTTTAATTTGGAAGCCTCAAAGGTCGGATGAGTGGAAAAAGCCGAAGAAAATTTGGACGTAGTAAAGCGTGGATTTTTGGCACCGATCGTGCACGATTGTTCCGCTGCCATTTTTTTTCTTATGTTAATTTGATGATTGATGAATTTTGTTGGAGGATTTAATTTTTCGTACATTTCGTGTGCTCCTTGGACGTAACTTCCGGAAATTTAAAATTGCTGAAGTGAAACGTAAATTATCGAATGTACTCGCTTTATTAATGACTCTATTAGTTGGTCAAGATAACGGATAATGGTTTAAAGTTTTAAATTTATTGGAGTAAGTTTAATCATTTAAGTTTCCCCTAATAGGCTAAGTAATAATTAAGATTATCTTCTAATTACGTATCGCGTGGTGATAAATATGTAAACTTTATTAACACCTCAACACAACCTTATGATAAATATAACTAACTTAAGAAAAAAATCCGCTTCTAGTCAATATACGGATTCACTTAATTTTTTTACTTTACCCCAAGGTAGTCATTATTCATACCGGACTTTGCCTAGGTCAATGTGTCTTTCTGCTGTTACAAGCACAGAGTTCAATTTCACGGTTGATTCAACTCTTTTGAAATTTTAATCTTATTTATCGCGTAATAGTTAAAATGAAAAGAATCATCATTAAAGTTCGTATCCATTATACGAAATACACGCAAGATCCGAGAATAAACGTATTAGATTCAGCGTCCACTTTTTGTTCATTAAAGGAGAAATATGTCTTGGCGTACGAGATTTCACGCCCGCACGTTTTTTTCACCTCGGTGGATACTTTCAAAGAGGCATCGATATTGTTTTTGAATAGGTTACAGTAAAGGAGTGAAACTGAGGAAGCCCTAAGGTGACCCCCGAACAAATGGGATCTAATTACGACATCGTCAGTGAGGTATCGTTTTTTTTGTTGTAACTGAGAGCTTGTTCTTTTGGTAATTCCAATCTAAGCTTCTGTACATAGCACCAAATGAAAAAAGAATTCACGCCACAAGATTGAAGAATCAATTAAAAAAACTTTAATTCCTTCAATGCGAATTACGTATGATAAAAAATAGTATACATTTCACATGTACTTGTATTTTTACAAAAAAGTTTACCCATTTTTATAAAAATTGTTTGTACGAACTGAAGGGCTGATAAAAACTTTTTTTATTTTCCTCTTTTATCAGTTTCAAATACCAAGAGTGTGTTAAAAACAGATCGAATTTTTAACAGCGAAGGGATCTTATAAAAATATTTAAAATACGACTTTTCTTTACGAAGTAAAAATGTTAAAGTGTTCTTTCGAAGACTACAGCAACTGGGTGCATCTAAAGGTATTCTCAGCAGATTTGCAACTCCGTATAAGCCACGCACGATTCATCTATCGAGCCAGAAAAAAGCGACAGCGTAAAACTAGGGAAAAACCGTGCAAGAACAGAAGATAAAGCACTGGCGCATGTATATTTATGCAGGGAACTTTTATCCTCCGGAGGCGGTGGCAGCATCCTTCAGGACTCTTGCTGCAGGTGGCATTCGAAGCACAGTACCCTCTCCCTCCCGCCCCCGCCAAAAAGAGACCAAATTGCCGCGCAAAAAAGTTGCCGGTCTGGAGGATCCTCCGGGGTCCTTTTGCCGTTAGAAGAGGGAGAGAATTTTAGCCGGCGAACGTTTCCTACTCCTACATTTTGCACGGGATCTTCGTTTGCGCCGGGCGGGGGGAGGAAAAATACGAAGGCAGCGGCGTCTCGGGGGGTCTCTTGCGGCGGTGATCTCCAGACTCTTCCCCCCGACAACGCGTACCGCGAAAAGAGACAATCTCGTCGGATGAGCGAAGGCACTGGCAGAATAAGATTCAAGAAGTGGCGCTGAACGAAGACTTTTTTCTGCCTCGCTACTTTGCGTCCCCTTGAACATCCCGACGGAAACCCCCACCGAGAGGAGCTTAATTCCCGAAAAAAAATTTTTTTACTCGCGAGTCTCTCGCTTGCAAGGGAATTAGTTAAGCGGCGAGTGGAACGAGCCAATTAGAGAATCCACGAGTCGCCGCGATGAAATTTTGATGGCGCGGGAGCGGCGGCTGCGCGCGCTATCGGCACGCGTCAGTCGGCGCTTCTCCCGTGTCGCACTTAATTACTCCGGTGACCGGTGCCCCGTCCGCCGGAGATAAAGTTCAATCGAACCACGTCCGCAGCGGCCTTTACCGAAGGATATCGGCGGCGGAGATAAAATCGACCCTCTCGCGCGGAGTTCCCGGAGCGCGCGAGCGAGCCCCCGGGTCAAAGGGACAAAGGGCGCAGCGATGCAATCTGCAATGAGGCTCTCCACTCGTTACAACTTGCAAGGTGATTGACACTCGGTGCGCCGCGCTTTCCAATCAGGCCCGACGGTGCCCTTTGCAACGCCCCTCGGACGTTTTCACCGATCGACGTAAGGAACTGCGACCGGCGCTCCTAATGGGATAAGACTACTTTTTAAAGATCGAGGATCCTCGGGGACTTTTGTTGAAGAAAAAAATTTACTTTATTTATTTTACTGTATGTCAATAAGTGGGCTAATGAGTTTTATATAAACAAAATAAATGTAAAATATGTTAAAAATACGAAAAGAATTTAACTTAATAACTAACTGCAAGAGAGAGCAATGAACTTTGAAGCGGTGCAATGTGATTAATATTATTAAATCATTTGGCAGAAAGATTGTTCCAGTAGCATTTAATATGACTAATGGTAGAATAAAACCTGATATTAGAAATAGAAGTACTGAGAGTAGTGGATACCGATGCTTAGTATGCAAGCTAGCATTATCACGCATTTGGAATAATCGTAGAACAATATTATCAACAAGCTTATAAATAATCCTAGAAGAAAAGGCCTTCGTTATATAAGTGCAATGATTTAATAGTTCATAAACCAAATTAATTTGCTGTATTAGAGTAATTATGATCAAATCTATGCAATGGATTATATCATTATTTTTTGTAAGTAAGGTAGAGAAGAAATTTATGCTATGCACATTCTAATTTTAAACATTAGATATGAACACGTCAGAGACAAATGATTGATAAGGATGAAATATCTACAAAATCGTTCCATAAAATTAACTAGAATTAACTTTAAAGAATTGGAAACTACAAAATGAGTGTGTTTCCTGAAAGATAACAAATTAACGAACAAAACTTCTACAACATTGATTACTATATTGATTGATTGATATATGATCGTTGATATATTCTATTTCATAAGTAATCAGTTTTATCTACGTAATACGAATTTCTAGTACATTTTCACGTATTATAAAATTTTTCAAAGTTTCTCGTTTACTGTAAAGAAAAAAGGAAAGTTGGCAAAACGAAGAGACGAGGAGATGGACTTTCCATCATCGCGAGAGTACAGCGCTTGAAAAATGATGCAGCCTCGGCTCTATTGCACGGATACCCACATACCCCGTTTAAGCCCCGGCTCATAATTACGAGCCGAATGCGTGCGCGTCCTTGCACGTCTTCGAAATTGCCAGCGGAAATTGTGAAAGGGAGCCGGCGAAATGATGTAACCTTCCCTGCAGCGCCGGGGCACAAAGAAATCCGATTAAAACGGGAGAAGAGTTCGCTTCTTATTTCAGAACGAGAGGAGGAAAGAGGAGTAAGGTCACCACTCATTTACGTATCTAATTGAAAATTCTTAGCCCCCTCGGAAGCAGGTCTTATTTAGACTTGAAAACAGGATTACCCGGCGAATTAGCCGAGATAAAGAAATTGATTTTCAACTTTTCGTTATTTACTGAATTCATTTCAAGCAGTTCCTTATTAAGGAAACGATGTTTCTCTTGATATTAAATCAATTGAAGAATCAAGATTGAGATAAAAAAAAATAATTATTCGTTTTAATTATAATTTTTACACTTTCAATGCACATTATATAAAATGAAACGTAAGCTCGTGTAAGTAAGTGAAACGAACATGTAAATAGATAATTAAATCACAGTGTACTTTTACGAAATTGTTAACTCAATCTCAGCTGAGCTCCTTAGTAATAATCCCTACTAGCTAGCTTGTATTTCTAAAAGTGAAACCGAAAGCGCAGCTGCATCGTTAAAAAAAAAATAACAATCTCCACTCTTACCGCGTTCCCTTAATTATTAATAATCAATGAAGAAAATGACGCAACGCCGAAAAAAATCAACATCCGAGGTGCGCGTAACGCAACGACAGTACACAAATAAGCGTCGCGTACGCACGTGCGACTTTCGAAAAGGCAGTCCCCAACGCGGAAATGCGAACTAATTAGTCGGGCCTCGCGGCGCATATATACATACGAACCGCATGTGGAAATTACGCGCGAGATGACAGACTTTAAAATCGCGCAAGAAGAGATTGGGCGAGCATCCGAGCCGAGTTAAGAGATTATAAAGTGGCACAAGTGGAGGAACGAAATACTTAGGCTCAGCGCGTGCGCCTCGAATTACCGTTCTTTAAAGTTCGTTACGACGCGGCCGGAGCCACTGCGCGCTCGCAGTTCGACGCAACCGATATACGGTGGAAAAAAAATTCATAAATTAGGGGTTTTTCGAGATGCGAGGAAATCGGACTTTATGCTCGCCCGCCGTCTGTTTTTGCTCGTTAATGAAAAGCAAATATTCAAAACGGTAACGGCGCGAGCGCATATTGACGGTTAATTACGATAATTAACGTTGACCCGGGTTCGCGTTGTGTTTAATTGCCAGGCATTTGTAGTCAATCGAAGCAACACTTGCCGTAAAAAATCAATTCATAATAAAAGAGAAGTACACAATGCTTTACGAGTTTGAAAATATTCATAGTATTGGGTTTAAATATTATCGAGTTATCAAAATGTGCTATCTCAACAACTTTTTTGTCCACCTCGTTAAAAAAATTTCTTTTTAGGTGGAAAATGAACCTTCCTCGAAAAAAAGGCTTGATTTAAGGTTCTCAGCGGTTGGATATCAGCCAAGAGCGAGTACCGTTTTAATTAGATTGGGGCATTCATCAGTTAACCTCTTGCGTAACCAAAAATTTTTTGCTGCACCTGTTAATATGGTGTATTCGAAAGCACGCTTAAAACTGGCTCTGGCATTGATAAACGTCAATGCCCCGGCTATCTCGCGACGCCGCGATACCGCGAATTTCAGTCATGGGAAAACGGCCGAACAAGTTGCATCGCCCGACGTGCAGTAAAAGGGGCGATCGATGAAATTAATGTTTCACAGTCGATTGATTAGCTATGATAGCGATCGCTACTTTTTGCCAAACGATTTTGAAGCTAAAACGAACGCTAAGTCATTGATATGGTTAAATATTTCGATAGAAACTTTAACTGCAAGTGTCTGCTTCGCTTCGAACTTCGTGAAGTATGAAGTTCATTAATCACGGCTGGATTTAATACAAGGTTCCCGTAAAGTAAACAGGTTCCAGCTGTAAACACTGCAACATGATGCGTGCGACTTGCGTAACTTAAAAAACGTAAAATTTAGTCTTCCGTAATGTAGAAGAAGCCTTTTTCAGCTTACAGCTTGTAAACTTTTTTTTATGACCCTGCGACATTTTGTAACGTGACCAAAAGCCCGAGCCCAAAGGAGCGATTAGGTTACAATTAAGCACGATCGAGTGGATGCACAAGTGTGTCAGATTGAGGCAGCAACGCGCGCGCACTTTGTACACTTTAGCGACACTCGGCGCACCACCATCGGTATACTTCGGATCCATTTGTGCGCAGTGCATTTGCGGGGCTGCCGAAGTTCTATAAAAGTGCGGGGAGATAAAGTTGCGACTGCGAATGCGCGCGGAGAATCTAAAAGCTTTTCGCTCGCAGCCTGGCACCCGGTCAAAAATGGAATTTAACAGCCCGCGGCCGTGCGAGAATCTCGAGGCAGCGGGTGTTTCGGGAAGAAATGCCACGGTGAGAAATAACACGATCCCCGACGCCCGGGAGAAAAGAACGCCGGAGAGCGGGCTCATTAAGGCCGGGCAATTCCGAGCGAGTTTGGTCAACGCCGGCCACGATAAATCTCACAATAGTCAATTACCGGGCGAACCCGATGACTGGCGAGGTGAGGCAATCGATTACGTTTCTCTCCCTTTGTGAGCGAGCGCCTCGATTGAATTAGCCCGCGCGCGCGCGGGAGGGGGGAGAGGTGCCGGGACGGTGGCCCCTAGCTCGAGCTTCTTCCCGGACGCCGGCGGCGAATCTCCCGCGGGAGCCGATCGCCCGACGTTTCGCGGGAGCGAGGAAGACGCGGGAGAGGATCGGCGCACCGACGGGCTCACGGCAGCTTAAAGGGTTTCGATAATCGATACGTCCGGCGGCGCGCGCCCGCAGACTCGCTGCCGCGATAAACGGCTGCTGCTGCAACGATCGGCCGTGGGGCCATGGGAAGGCGAGGGAACTCGACACATGCGCGAGCTTTATCAGCTGGAAGCAATGCGATTGGGTTTGATGAATTAAATATTTATCGGTTTTGTGCACGAGTTTGTGGATTTCGTGGTTAAATGCTATCTAATTGCTCTTATTAAAAAAAATGGGTATGTCGGAGCACGTTTATTTTATTTATCTTGTTCGTTACTTAGATATTTTATATTATTGTATTTCTTTTTTTACAGATAATTTTTTGAAATATACACGATTAATAATTGTTGCAAACTAATGTCATTTGTGCCTCAAGAGTTGTATCAGTTAAAATTATTTGAGTAAGTATTTCATATATTTAAAAAACTGTATAAACCCTAACAGCAAAAGGAATTCTTCAAGAATTCTGTTATGTGAATTTTGTCACAGATGTCACACGAAAGAGCTCTTCACGAACTCTTTTTGCTGTTAGGGAATTCATGAAACGAATTAAATTAAAGTAGTTTTTATACGTTTTGAGATATCTATTTAAATAATTTTAACTGATACAACTTTTCAGGCACAAATTACATTAATTTGCAACAATTTAAGCCAAACCTCATCAAAATTGATCAATTGGTTGATGCTGCAGGTTACGCCAACGACAACATTTTGAAATAAACATAACGTAACATAAAATGACCTCAGGGACCTCAGTTTGGGTCCATTTTATTAAAAATTTAATATATTTTTAAGATATTATTATAAAATTTATTAGTACTTATTTTTTTAGGTGATTTTATAAAAAAAATCTTTTAGGTATATGACCCCCTTAAATCGGCGTTAAATCGCATTTAAATCATACTTAAATCAGTGTTAAATCGCATTTAAATCACACTTTAATCACCGTAAAATCATGCTTTAAACAATGCAGTAAAATATGGCAGGCCTTTCAGATTTTCTAGGAAAAAATTATTGCTCTTTAACGAGTTATACCCGAAAGCACTAAAATCCACGCAGAGCGCTCTACTTACACTCCGAAATCGGGCACTCTGGACACCTGGACACGCACCAGATACACCCTGGGCACCTATTTGCACTATCGCTTATTTTGAGAGCCTATGTACAATTTTAGCTCCCTAGAGGATTTTATTTTCTATTTAAACAGATATTTATAATTTCACAGTGATTTAAATTTTTTTCATCGATTTAAGAGGGATTTAAATCGCTTAAATCGCGTCGGTAGCTCCTCGACTCTTGGCGTACAATCAGTGAATTATATTTTCTTATTCAACTTTAGGTAGTAATATTACTTATATCTTCCAGCATAAAAAAACATTAAATTATAAAAAAATTATTGAATTAAAGAAACCTGTAAATGTTATCTAAAAGTGAATGTAACTACTACAGCTAAAAGACATGCACAAATATCGTTTCAACAGATTTTCAGGGGATCAAATAAAACTCGCCTGCAAATCCCGCGGCGATCGATCTCGAAAAATCCCCCAATGGATTCCACTAAGCATCGCGTAAAGTCTCCCGGCAAATCACCGATTAATAACGCCGGGCTCATCGCGTGAGTTACGCCGCGGGATCTAAGCCCGTAATCGATGCGAAAAGTCGCCGAATTTCGCGACCGCAGTTGGGGGCCGTTGGCGCCGGGGGCACGACAAAATCTCCCGGCTGAAAGCGGGGGCAGCGCGCGCAAAATTAATCAGAGTTTTAATTAATTCCCGGGCTCCGGGTGCATCCCCTTCCGCGCGTAACGATATAACGCGCGCCGAGAGTTTTCTTTTTGTCGCGACGTACGCCTGCCCCGCGCGAAGATTGTTTATTGCAAAAAGCAAAAGGACGCAGCCGTGGAAATTTCCGCTGCGACAATTACGCGGGGATCAAAAGTCCCCCACCCGTCGAGGAGGAAATATTTTTTGCCACCGCCGCGCGTGTATACGCATTCGCGATTAAGCTGAATTTCTCGGTGAGTAATTGAACTTGCACCGTCGCTGTTTGCTCGAAAAGGTGAAACACTACTTTCTTTATCGCGATGAAATTCTTCAAGTGATCATGCTTTATTGCTTTTTGAGATTTTTTCAATATTTTTAAAATTTGCATCAGTATATCGCGAATTAATAATAAAACAATCGGTACGATGCTTTCATTAAAACTCTGTAATCACATGCAAAGGAAACGACGCACGAGTTATAATAACCACTTTCACGGCAGAGTGAATTTTATTAATGAATTAAGTTCTGACGTTATTAAAAGTACGGCGAAATAAATAATTCCAGGAAATCTGCGGATGTGAAATAAAACGATCCCGATGATGATTAATATTCATTCACGTCGTTTCGTGATTATTAATTTCTATGTAATTATACATTCATGAATGCGAGAATTATAAAAGTAAGAAATACATCGACAGTTTGGTGTTTCACATATAACCACTGCATTGTTTATATCTCTCGGCTCATTGTTTAAAAAAAAAACATTTAACAAGAAAACCACTGCGCTTCCGACGTTGCATAAACTAAGCTCCGCCGCTAACAATAAAGCGTAAATAAACAAAAGCCCGATCATCGGCAACGATAAATTCGCTTTTAAATAAATGGGAAACAAAAGAAGTTAATATTTAATCCGCGTTGAAACGGACAGTATTCTTGAAGCATTGTTCTCGCCCGACGCACTTTCTGCGAGTGCACTTCCGCGATCGGAAACGGTTATATCACGCAGCCGTCGTTGAAGTTAGGATCGGCCGGGGCTTTTGCGCTAGGCGCCTGACTCAATATAACGAGTGAATGGCACGCGACACTCGCTGAAAATCATTATCGCCTTTCTTCGCGCGGCTTTCTTTTTCTTTCGCCGGCCTTTTTTTCCAGCGCGACCCTTTGTTTGCTTTCAATGAACCCACGTGGGCTACACGTGGCTTCCTGTAACGCCTCTGTCGGAATAATGGACACTTTTCGACGCTCGTTCGTTTTCGCTTTTGGCATTTTTATTGATTTCATCCGCGCGATGATGCAACGGATTGAATCGTGAACTGATCGTGGCTGATTATGATAATATATCAATTATGACAGCAATTCATTTAGATTTTATTCCATTTTAATATTTTACTAGCAAGTTTTAGCTCGCTCATTTTTGCACTGCAAAAATTGTTCTGCATTAATTTATTTAACATCATAAATGAGATTGGTATTTAAGAAAATATGAATGGTCAATCATTAGTGGACCTATTATCAGCAATATTCTTATTAATGTTTGGTTCTTACAATGATTAATCGTGATTTGATACTGAAAATAATCTAGTTTTTTGGATAGCTTTCGCCAAATTGCCATTTTTAAACAGTCCACCAAATGAAGAAATCATGAACTAATAAATTAATGCAGAAATCATTGAAAATCTTTGAAATCAAGGAAATCGTTTAAAAATCAGAAACATCTACAACCTATAGTAAAATCTTTTGAAAATATGCAAGAACTATTAAAAATCATTTGGAAATATTTAAAAATTGTTAGTAATCTTTAAAAATCTGCGGGTGACTTCTCAAGTGAGTAGTTTCTCGCGATCTAGAGGAGATACGATGAACGAAATAAACAAAAAACAACTGATGTATGCAACAAGCGCTGCGAATTAATCACCGTCAAACAACAAGTTTCTTTCTCGTTCTCCAATTTCTCCTCCGCCTCCAAAACGGAAAAGCGCAAGTGAATAAACTATGCTTCCCGCCGTCCGTATATCTGTCGTGAAAAGGAGCGTCGTCGAAGAAACCAGCTCTCGCTCAATGTAAAACGTCGTTGGCCGCGACGACGCTGGCGCACCGATCGCATTACCCCGATACTTTTGCTTAATCGGCGCAGTAGGCCTAATCCTCGGATCTCGAATTCGTGCGCTCGGCGGCGCGTCGGCGTGTGTATACGTGCTGCGCGCTCGCCACAGCGAAGGTGAACGTTTTGCGGCTATCTGGGTCATTACGGTCTTGCGTAACACACTCGGGCACCGCGGGCGGCTCGACCAATCGTGACGAATTGTAGGCTCCGCCGAGAAAGACTTGCCGACCGGAGATGAATGCATTCGCGCGTCCTAGTATACAGCGGCGCGCGTCTTCTACCCCGTCGGCCTCGGGCGCCTCTCTTCTTCTCCTCCCGCCCTTCTCGCTTCATCCTCGACTCGGTTCGCCGGCACCGCGACTTCGCGGAAAGGTGAGCTCCTCGGATTTTCGGAATCCGGGAGTTGAACGCTCTCGGGACGCCGCTCGTTAATTATGCCCCGACCGGGACACCGTCGTCCTTGCGCAATTAGCACTACGTATTCAGATGGGTTGCGGCTGGCGCTTCTACGACGCGCCTGGATTTCTTTGTGATTCCTCGCCGAGGAAAGAAGAGAAAGAAAGAAAAGGTACATTGTACATTGTAGATAAAAAAAAAAATCTTCAAAGGACCGTACTGAAATCAACTTGTACGGTCGCGCGGGGAACTCGCTACAGGATCGCTCTAAATTAGCCGACATTCCGCTAATGGATAGCATTGTGTTTGGCATCGGCGAGGAGGTAAAAAAAAGGGGGAGGGGAACGCCGGCCGAGTGTGAGAAAAGGAGGGAAAACGGTAATTTTAGCGGTCGCACGATTTGCGAGCGCGCGATTAGAAGGGGGGAAAGGGGGCATTAACGACGCGCGTACCGACAGCAGGAGACATCCGCTCTACAGTGTATCCTACCAGGCTAACCTCGCTCTTGATTAACGAGGCTGTGTACTAAATCTTTCGCCCGGAGAGAGAATTATTTGCGCGCGTTGCGAAAAAGACGAGGGTTATAAAGCGAAGCTCTTGAAAATTTAGACGATGATGCCGCAAATTACGCAAGAGCATAATATGCTTGACTGAAAACAAACAGAATACGTCAGATCAAAGGAAATTTTTATCCAACCCACACGAACACGACATATTTTTAGAACTGCGAAACAAATCAAATTAAATCCTTTCAGTTGCAATATCCGCCTGAAAAACAGCGTATCGTCCAACTTTTTTAATAGCGCAAAACCAATACGGCATAAAAAAGAGCTGCTTTATCCGGATGCAATCGAGTGCTTGGGCATTCCTCGCGAGGGAGAGCAAACGAAACGAAAGCGATATCGATTCGCGAAGCCTCTGGGGCAGCAGACAAAATCGTCGTGCGCGAAGGTCTTGTATATATACGCGAGTAAAGAAGGAGGAAGCCGCGCGTGGATGGATTTGATAGCGAGAGGCGCGATTTACAAGCCGTAAAACCGGATGAAATGCGCGCGCATATGTAAGTTACTTGCACGTCAAAAAACCCGTGGATCTTATCTGAAGTGCGCGGGGACTCGTGCCAAATCTCAATTGTTTATTGAGAACCTTCTCTCTTTCTCGTCTGAATTTATTTTCTCTTTGTGTAAAGAATCGCTGAAGCAGCGGCCACTGCGAATAGGTCACTTTTTTTATCATTGGGAAACAAGGAGTTGTATCTCGCTACTAGATATTGAGCAATTTAAGATTACCTTCGTAGGTACTTTATGAATAATTCATAAGGTTAAATATTTTAATTACAATAGAAGATGAAATAAATACAAAAGATTGCGACACTACTCAATTAAGAATTACAATCATCAAGTGAACAAATTTATTTAACTTTCGATTAAATTTATAGATAGCGACTCGTCGGTAACCGAACTTGAAAACCACGTCCAGTTTGACCAGGAACAAATACTTCTCTCTCGATTACTGAAACCTTACTTAATACTTCAAAGCGTCAGGAGGTGATGGACAACTCAAATTCGATAACATGCAATACCTACGTGAATATTTCATTGACCAAGGTGACGGCTCAAAAAAAGAAAGAAAAAGCCAAGCGTAACCCATTAGCACCGAGAAGCTCAGTTTCGCGGAACCATAAAGCCTCTTTTTCTACGAGGCCTTAAAAGCAAAAAAAAAAGTCATCGAGGGAACGAAGCAGATCGCGAAAGAGCGGGGGGATCCGAGGGTCCGATGTCGATCCAGCATGAAATCGATCGCGAAGCGCGATGTCACGGCCAGTGACCTTAGCAGAGTTCGCGCGCGAGAGAAGTCCCACGTTTCAGCCGATCGGTGCGGAGGCGCGCCGATGAGGTTCGGCAGCCCGTGAAGGAGGAGATGCGGCCGGGAGACTGCACGGTCTAACTACGCCCGCAAAAAATCGGACTGACGCAGTTTCACCTTGAACTTTTTTTTTCTCCCCCCTCCCTCTCGATCCACAATTGGCTCGCGGTGCTCGCTGGGCATCGGTTTGCTTCGCGAGAAAAAAAAGCGAGCTGAGGGAATTATGAAGTTAGTTATACGATTTACAATAGCTGACTTTCGATCATTAAAGTCTAATGCGCCGGGGAGGCGCCGTGAATATGCAGCTTATTTGAATAACTGAAACATTTTCTTTGTTGATAATGCAATCATCGTATTCACAAATCTCCATAATTGGCTATTCTACGCAAGACGGAAGATCAGCTCTGATCGGCTAAATAAATTATGAACAATGGAAGCAAGACCGCGGCCCTCGTAGTTTTCTTTTCGCTCTCTTCCCCGTTTTCAAAACAAACTATTCACATTCTCACAAAGCCGCGTGTACCCGCGCCATAAAGTCAGCGGGTCCAAGATGAAAAAGCTACGTTGCGCGAAAAAAAAGAGCGAAAAGGAGAAGGGGGGGCTGGAGGAAAAGTCGGGAGGAAGGCGGCCGGATACATCGGCTTGATAGCGCCGGCAAGCTACTCGACGTCCTCGTCGTCTGCGAAAGTAATTGTCATGCAAAGCAAAGAGAGACCCCGGGCATTAGCATCATAAGCGAGGCAAATACTCGGCATTCCCCTCCCTCCGCGCCGCCATTGTGCGGTAAACTAGTTAGTTCATTAATTCCGGCGGCGACGGCAGTCACGAAACTCCATGCGAAAACATTATGCGTTTCCACTATTATCTCCGGCAGCGGTGAGAGTTTTCGCCCCTTTCCTCGGCCCGCCCCGGCGAATTAATGCGCCCACGGCCGATTAATTGCGTCTGGAGAATCTGCCGGGGACGAAGATCGAGCTCGGCGGTGATGGATCGGTTTCTACCGGCGGAGCAATGAGTTCGGGGAGACAAACTTGTTCTTGCATCAGGTAAATATTACATTTTATGAAGCAATTTATATTATTTTCATGGCTGACTTATTTTTTTATGATTTTTAGAAGGTCAGACTTCCTTCTTTGAGATAGCAACAAAAGACTTGGTATATGAATGCTCTGTACAAGACAAATAATCACCATTTTCTGTAAAAAAAATATCTCGGTTCTTACGAAAAAATTCAAGTTCTCTAAAGATTTAAAAAATCAAGATTGTCATTATCATCATGAGTACCTAATCAAGTACGTTATAAAGTTTGATCATGAGATTCCATTCAACTGCTCGCTATAGGAATTGTAGAAGTTATTTATTTTTCTTGACTATAAAAATGAAAAACATTTTTGATTCTAACGCTTAATAGTTTTTGAGCTATAATGTTAAATCCATATAAATGCTTCAGCTCTTTGTCTTTGATTAACGATAATAATTTGGAATTTATTTGTACCATATCTATATTCTTTAACTTTTTATTTAATTTGTCGTTTCGAAATTTATGTAAATATTATTTAGCATACTGCTGAAAATGATATTTCCAAAATAATTGAATTTAAAGATCTAAAATCTGTTTCTGCCACTCCTAGTCAATTCAAAAGTAACTTTTAATTGAAAATGATTATTCATAATCTGCAGACATTCATAGTTAAGGGTCAAACTTTTCTAAGTGACTACATACCTCTTCAGAAATCTGCACATGCATAGTGTAAAATTAAAGTCAAGTACGCATTGATTTGCAACTATTTTCTGATGCACACAATAAAACCGAAGTCTCTTGTCTTTTCCAGTGTTATCTGAAAAGCCACGAGAAAAATGCTAGTTTCAGTGGGTTTGATAACGGGCCTTTTTCTCACCCCAACACACCCAATAATTAACGGGGGGGATGCGCAAGGAGAGGCGAAACAGCGGCGGCGCATCGCTCATGTGGCTAACTGCAATTACGATTCGCCTAAACTCGCTTAGCTTGAGTAATTACTCATTAAAGCTAGCACTGAAATTTACGAGAGTCTTGCGAGGGAGGCAAAAAGAGAGGAGAAAGGATGACCCCGAGCGAGTTGACGGATGATGCCTGAGGGAGGTGGAGAGGAGAGGCGGCTGGAATTTAATTACGCGCAGCCGACTCTGTATATATACATCAGGCAACACCTTGTACGAATGTTTTGCTCCTTGCTTAGGCGAAATGATGCTCTGTCTCCCTCCGCGCCCGCTTATAATGCATGGCCCAGGCTAATTCATCGCGCGCCCGCTAGAGCGAAAAGACTTTTATGATAATAACCTAGTATGATGCCTTTTATTCCATTTTCGCTCGACCTCACGTGTTCTCGTTTTTGATTCAGTGTCTATGCAGTTATTCCGTAATGAGGGGAGACCTTGATGCTGTACAGAAATTTCATTAGAAGCTTTTGCAGCGGCGCGTTATTGCTAATTAATTTATGATAAAAATGTTTATCTAAATGGTTGGTTTTAATCATGCGCCTAGCCTGAATGGAACTTAAAGAGTCTTTACGACATCCATTTTCTCTTTCTAAGGCTTAAAAGTAAATCTCAATGTTTCTTTCTTCGCCATTATGCATCTGTTTGCACTGCAATATTTTCCAAGTGCACATAATGTTACTGTCCAAAAAGAGAACATCCTCCCAGGCTTTTCGCGAATAAGAAGAAAGCAGAGTAAACGAAGTTCCTTAATCCGTTGTCTCCTAATGCATCCAATTATTTCACTCTACTGGCTGCTTTTAAATTTAAATACCTCGTTACTGCATTCAATTTTAAAAAAGAAAATTGCTCAAACATTTAAACAACGTTTTTTACAAATGCAATTTTCATTATAAAAGCTTCTCATGCCCATTGCAGGCAAAATCTTCAGTAAGACAGTGAGGCTTGAAAATCGGTCATCAATCCGTGTTTCTCCCGTTTTTCTTCTCGTTCGTTGATTAACTGTCCCGCTCGTGTCTCGAGTGTGCCGGAAAGCCGCGTCGCGCGTTGGGTGACCCGAATGCGAGGCTACTTGGCCCCGGTGCTAAAATGCCAGTCGGCCGCGCGCGGGCGCATCGATCGCAATGGACAAACACGCGAGCTCAAGTAAGTAGGCCCCGCCGCGGAAACGTCTGCCCGGTCCGAGTGACGCGACCCATATCGCAAGCTTCCGGACAATTTGATGTCCGAATTAAATCAGCTATTCCACGCGACGTGTGCCTATTCTATGTCTCTCCTTTATTTCGCGAAGAACAACCCTTTAAAGTTGAATAAGTGAAATTTGTTGAATTATAAAAGTTAACTATCTTCCAACGTGGAAGACTTTTGACTCGGAATAAGTGAATATTCACTTATTTAAATGAAATTTCACTTATTCATCTTTACTCTCTAAAGTTGAATTAGTGAAAAGCCACTAATTCATAGTGACTATGCACTAATTTGAATAGTGCAAATTGC
>JAXIUT010025468.1:0-16528 GCA_035586675.1 Eurytoma californica | reverse complement strand
TGTGTGTGTGTGTGTGTGTGTGTGTGTGTGTGTGTGTGTGTGTGTGTGTGTGTGTGTGTGTGTGTGTGTGTGTGGGTACTTTGGACCATCTGAGCCTCCACTCCTCTCCTCAAGGCCAAAGATCTTGGGGAGCGGAGTGGGGGTTTGTTATGACGGTCCGGGGTACCCATATAACTACTCAGGCCAGATAGGGTTGTACCCAAAGGTCTAATAAACCATATCTAATCTAATCTAATCTAATCTCTCTCTCTCGGAAAACTCTCGCTAGGTGCGAGTGACGACTGGATCCGGCGAGCCAATGCGAAGGCGAACAGTGCGAGCGACGCAAGTTTACGTATTTGTTGTGCGGGGCAGGCCCCGCGTTCGGGCGTGGCGAGTGCGCCCGAAGTGCAGCGATCGCGCGGAAGGTGTTGGAGCGGTACCGCGTGAGCGGTGTTTTGTGCGCGTTGGGGAGTTGGTTCTTCGGGCGTAAGGAAGGAGTGAGCGGTTTCTCGCGGGTCGTGTAAGGCTTTGCGGGCGCGAGAAGGTCGCGGGAAAGTGTTTAAAACTTGCCGCGGTGCGCGAATCGACACGTATAGGTTCATACATGCGCAATACGTGCGCGGCTCGCACGTATTGCGCGTGTTGTTAGCGAGACCACCGCGATCAGCCGTTCGAGGAAAATTCTACGGCGCGTGAGTGCACCAGCACTCGCGATCAATTCGAGTCATTTACTTTGTCGTGCGGCGCGACATATATCGCGCATTTGTTAATTTCTGTGTCGTTGTGCTGATGACCGAGTGTATGCGACAGCGACGGCCGGCACACTCGAACTACTAACACCGTCGCGGGTTTTATTGCATTCAGAGGAGGAATTTATTACGAATAAATCCCGCTTTTACGATTAAATCCGTGTCATCATTCCATTGCCTAAACCGAGCCTGAATCCCGGATACCGCCACTCTTCTAGGCGTTACTGTTGGTCATTTCATTGACCAGCAGGAGCCAGCAGCTGAGCCGAGCCGGCACATTATGCTCAAGAAAAGCGAGAGCGTGGGCACTCTCGCGTTGCAGCGGGCCGTGGCGACTCGTGCTACGAGTCTGCCGTCGGGCTCTCGTCGTGAACGGTGCCCCGGGTAAGTTAGGTGCTCGGGCGCACCGCGAAATAACACGAGGAGGGAATTAATAGGCAGATTTTCTTCCTGTTACAACTGGCGCCCCTGAACGTGCGCTCTGGGTAAGGGCACGCGGCGCGCAAAAATAAAACTTTCGTTTTTCGCTGCCCCAAAAATAAGCGGGATACGTGCGTCAGGTTCTTAAATTATCAGCTGCCGCTGGAACCAGAATCAGCTCTTCGCAGCTTGATTAAGTACAGGTGATAAGAGAGTACGCAAAACAAAACTTTCTATTATCCCAGATGGCGACATCATGTACTGGACACCTATTGCCAACGATCATGCCCGGATTTTAGTGGGGAAGAAGAGGGAGGGAGAAAAATATAAACACGATTATAGCACTCATTGAATATCGTCACCTCCCTATGCCTCTCTTATCTCGATTCTTTACCCAAAATATAAACACACAAGCTTCACATCCGATTTTTGTGTCCGCACGGGGGACTTACGCGTGAACGTGTAAAATTAGCCAGCATGATCGAAATTCAATGGAAGGAAGATGAGGTAAACCGACTATTCCATCATGTGATCGAATTGAAAGCGTGGCATATGAGCATGGCAGAACGTTTGAGCTCAATCTCTGCGGAACTGCGAGAATTCTCGCCTCCCCGCGTTTGTTCGTGCGAAATGTGCAGCGTTGAAACGCATGAGGAGCTCGCCCCCAAGAGAATCAGAAATTTCGATGAGCCGCTCAACCTCACTTTGCGCACGACACCGTCTTCTAATCAACGGTAAGGATGTCGGTGATTTACTTGACCGTGTCGTAATTACACCAGGAGAGGAGAACCACCGTCGACATTGCAGAGGAGGAGAAGATTTCCGTGGAATCCGTCGCCCCACCACGGGTAAACCGCGAATATTTCATATGAAAATTCCATGGTTTTTATAATCTATCTTAAATTTTTAATTAAAAAAATTAACAAAATTTCTGTACATTTTTTCATTACCTATTATCTTTGTGCTTAGAAAAGACTTATTGGGCATGCCTACTTTACTTCTTTTTGACTGTTATGACATATGGTATAAGTTACCATTACTTGCGCCTAATCGCGTAATCAGACTGAATACATTTCTTCTTATGCTGAAGAGCCAAATTTGTTAAAATTAATCAAATTACCGACTTTGAGTACTGTTACGTTTCAAATAACGCTAATAAAAAAAGATCTCGGGTTATGAAGTTAGGTATTGGCGCAACTCAGAAAAAATACCAGACGGTGGTGCCGAAATGGGTTTTAGTCAGTACTTCATGTTAGTGAGTCCTTCACATAGGGATAGAATCTCCTGCTATGTAGAAAGTAGTTCTTTACAAAATAAAGACAACGAACCCACACGAATGCAGGCATACATATAAGAATACAAAGCTTTTTCTAGCAAACATCAAAGGATCTGATCTTTAATATTTTGAATCTAATTCAAACAGCCATATTTACAGTCAAGAAACGTTTATAATGATTTGAACATTGATTAATCTTCTCTTATTAGAGCTCTGTAACATGAGTGAATACATTTGTAATTATATAAAAACGAAGTAATAGTTACCTTTTTTATCGAACTCCACAGGAAAGCACCTATTGTCGTCTGCAATATCACATCGGAATACGGCACCGCCTTTTTCAATACCAGCATGCTTAGTTTCATTCAGAGGAGCTCCAACAATAACCCTAAAAGTTTCAATACTTTACACAAAAGTAGATTTTCAAATACATACTAAAATATTTTCAAATACATAATAAAATATTAGGTGATTATGTAGTGTAACGGGTGCTCGAAAATACGTGGGGGACTTCTAATGGACTACTCGCCAAGCTTACACTATAAAAAATATGAATAAAAATAAAATGATAAAAGTTAAATTATTTTTTTATTTATTTATTTATTTCATCCAGAGAATAAAGTACAATATTTTACTAACCAGGAGAGTATCACTTGTTTGGGTCACGGATTTGTTTGAAACTTTGAGCATGGTTTTCTTATGTCAAAATATGAAGAAAGCCAAAATATTAAGGTCTAACCCTCAAACTGGCACAGTAAGCCTCTAAAGTTATTTTACTCTTTTTTCTTCTTCTTTGCATTTCATTACTTGCCAATAACTCTGCTCTTATATATCATAGAAAGTACACCAAACAAGCAAAGGAAATAGGGCTGCACGAGACCAAGACAAGACGAGACTTTTCAAAAGTCTTGTCTTGGTTTTGTAATTTCTTCACACTCACGGTGTTGTCTTGGTCTTGAGTAGGCCTGGTCTCGTCTCGTCTTGTCTTGTCTCGAAGTCTTGACTATTTTTTTCAACTTTTATTTTCAGTTTAAAAAACAATTTTCTAAATTATTATAATTCTAAATTTAAGTTAAAACTGTTGTATGTGTACATACATATTCCAAATGCTATCAGCGCCGTTCACGGTTAGGCCTATTCACGGATTTCAATCGACTTGATCGACCAAAAACAAAGAGTTCAATAGTAAACAGCATTAGTGGGCTGTAGCTCTCGGGACACCAAGTGTGTTCTAATATATTCTCAGTTCCTCTTATTTTCAGTTACGTATTTTAGAATTGTGAAATTATGAAGTGTAACAGAACTGAAAATACATTTCCACTAGAGGAGGAAATAAAAAAAAAGAGGATAGAGAAAGAAAGAGCTGAAAGTGAGGAAAAGGAAAAACAATCTATTGGAAAAGTCAAAGAGAGTTATCAGTCGTATTTTAAATTTGAAAAAAGAGATAACGAAAAGTTTGGAATTTGTTTAGAATGAGCAAGAAACAATATAAATAAGTCATTTAAAATGAAAAACAGTAATACCAGTGGTTTAAAAAAACATTTAAGATCAAGTCATAAACTGTTACATCAAAAGATGTTTTCATTAAGCACAGAGACGGAAAAAAATCATATTGCTAAGCAACAATCAACCCTCGATGATTTATTTTCTAATGTAAGTACTTCTGAAAAATTGTTCTTAATTGCTAGACCATTTTAGATTTTTTTGTGATTTAGTAAAAAAATATTAATTTAGTTTTCTATCATCGTTTAAATAGAGTATTATGTAAAACATTTAAATGAAAAAAAATAAAATATAAAAATAAAATCATCGATTTTTAAGCTATTAGACAACAAAAAGTTAATAACTTAATAACTATTTATTTCAAGATATGCATATTCTTTCAAATCTATTTTGAATATTTTAAGGTTACATGTAATATTTAAAATTATTATTAATTTTATTACAGGGAAGTGTGAAAAATGTAAATTGGAATAGAATAGAATAGAATAGAATAGAATTTTATTGCAAATAAGAATTTACAAAGTGTAAAAAATATATACAATTTTAAAATACATATTTAATTTTGCAATACCTAAATAATACCTAAATATTGCACATGCGTGATATCACAGTCAAAAATATAATATTAAGCAATTATACTAAAAGTAAGTCTTGGAGCTTATAGTAATATCACAGATAGGTTTGGTATTACAGCTATTAAAAATGACTAGTTAACAACTTTGTATGAATAAAAATAATGTCTATTTGTAATAATAAACACTAAATTTGAAAAATCTTACCTATACGTAGAAGTGAATGAATTAGCAAGGACACAACAATCGGACAGAAACGGCTATCTCACGACGGCCGATCCCCGGCGATCAGCCGAGGCGTCGCTGAGGATTTAATTAAGCCGGGCCGCTGCTCCTGCACTGGTTCGACGCGCGACACATGACATACGACGGAGCGGGTATTAATCCGCTCCCGGCGCGTCCTCGGTTCTCACACTCGGCACGCGCTGGCCGGAAGTCGCGCCGTATCGATCTACATCGCAACCTATCGGCCGGCCAGTTCCCCGGTAGGGGGGTCCGCGACGCGCGCGCGTCACACACTCGCCGATAAGCCGCCGCGACGGCGCTAATCGTCCGGCCCGTGCCGCTGCGGCAGGGGGGGGGGGAGACAGGTAAATTCGATAGATAATGACGCGGAGATAAATGAAATCGAGGCATCGCGATGGTCCTGTTGCACAATCGGCGCGACCGGCCCTACGCCGATACGCACCGGTGTACCGCTTTTACGAGGGGGTTGCCCCTCGCGGCCTCCCCCCCGCCGGTTTTACTGCCGGCCCCGAGATACGGCCGGCCGATTAGCCTCACTAAATTTCTACGAATGGAGAGCGAAGCGGCCGGCGAGGGGAGCCACGATTGGTGCGAGATCGTCGCATGGAGGCTGCGCGCTCTAAAATAAAGCTGTTGAATCGTGGTTTAACGAGTTGATCGGTTCCTATTGACGCGCTAGATGGACGCGCGATAAAATGCTAATCATGAGGAGAGCACCGGAGTAATTATCAGCGGGCACTCGTTAAGCATTAAATCACATTTCATGAAAATGTAATAAATCAGTGACGCTTGAGCGTTACAGCTAATGCGGTAAATTTTCATTTTATTTTCTATTTGGCATAGAAACTTAATTACTTGAGTATTCCTTTTCCTTTCCTTGTGAGCTTCAATGTTAATGCCTCATTTCAGCACTTGACATTCCATAATTTCTGTAATATTTATGTTTATGAACGATTTAAGATAAAGTGAATCTAATCGCTTGACATTATTTTTATAAGCGAAATATAAAACGATTTATCAAAATTGTGTAAATAAATGAGGATAATACGCACTAAAGAAATAAGGAGTAAGATAGCGTATGTACATCCTAAGTGGAGAAACAAAAATATTTATTTATTTTGTACATGAATACAAATTTCTTATTCTTTATTATTATATTTCAATTATTGTTTGTAGAATAAGTAAAAAAGCAATGCATTGACTTCATAAAAATATCAATACTATTTAATTGTTCTTATTCATTGTTACGTACCGAGATACTTATTCCTGCAGCATAAATTGACCTTATCTCAAAAGCCCCCAGCAAAGTCAATATACGAACATTAACGTAATACTTGCAGCAGTGGTTTCATCAATATCCATTTCGAAATTCTCCTTCAGTTAATTCTGCAACCTCTATCATCAGCTCCGGCAATCCCGTAGCGACATCGAAAATCTGCCATCGATATAACAACAGTGACAGATGCTATCGAACACTATTTTGAAACATAATTAACGCTTCGTTCGTCAGCAATAAGAGCCGCGACAGCGGCCGACCGAGGAGAGAAAATCAATCGGCTCCGCGGCGACGATGACTCTCGTCGGCGACAGGTATAAATCCGTCGGATCGATTGATACCGATCGAGTCGCGCCGGACGATTAATAACGCGGCGCACAAACGGCGCGCCGGATAGAACCCGCGGCACCGGAGCGATTAATCTATTTCGAGTGCGCTATCGCGAGATTAGCGCCGCCAGCGGATTGCGATTGCGTTAACGACGTGGTAATGAGATTCGTGCTGATGCCCGCTTTCGCGGGCCTCTTTTTTCCCCAATGGACGCGCGGAACCCGATGTCTTATCGGTAAAAAGGCGAGACTTTTTTGGGCCGCTAGTTTCGAGACAGTTATAGGAAATCGGTAAGCAGCGACAAGCTTAGGTGTTTTTTTTTCTTAAGTCTTATCGGCTGTGGTTGCTAACAAGCGATGTTTCGTGTTTTACCGTAGTGTTATTAGAACGGTAGGAGGACTTTTTCTGATAAGGTAATAAAGAGCTAGTAACTGCAGTGTTTTAAAATAAAATTGATAACGGATTATTTATTTTGAATGTGTTGCTTGTTATTAAAATTAAAGGGAAATGTGTTACATCAATGGCTATTTAACACGCTAAAACAAAAACTTGACTAATTAGAGCAATGGATTGAACACCCAATTAACGCTATTAATAGTGGTAGATTTTAGGAGCTGAAATCTCTTTCTGAAAATTGAAAACAGTTTCGTTTAATTATTTCGCATTTTATTGCACATAATTAATCGATAAATAATTTTAGTGCGTAATATGTGTCCAAAATGAAGAAATGCTTAAAAATTTATTTCTTCTAATGATTTCTAATTAATGTAGAAAGGATAAAGAAGTTTTATTATAGCTTTTGATGAGGGGATTTATAGACGTAGTGGCATGATAATGGGATTCAAAGAAAATCGAGGCGTGCACAAAATTATGCGGCATAGTAACGTTCTAGATCCTGATTCTTAATTTACTCTTACGACCTCCTCCGAATTTTTCTGAAGAGCCTTAATCCACCTCCACCTGTGGAGTCAGCTGTATCCTGGCCGACGGACGAGAGGAATGTCGTAAAAACGAACTTTTATAGCGGCATTTTCGACGATGAGTCCGATTACGGGGAACCACCTGAAACGAAAATCACGTAAAAGAAAGGAGAATAAAATGACGCACGGTGCATGATAAAAACGCTACCAACTTCTTTTGTACTATGTTTTATAATAGAAGTCACTGAATTTTAAATCTATTATTGTAAACAAGTTTTGTCAATCTATAACTAACAAATGTTGATAAAACTGCAAAAATATCGCAAAACAATATTAGTTGATTATGACATCATTTTTTTTATCTATAATTCAATTATTTTATTTCTTTAAAATAATTTAAAATTATTGTATATAACATTCACCAAACTGCTGAAAGCGCTTACTTTTCATTTATGCTTAGCCATATATAATGTATGAAAACATACTACATACTCAATTAACTAAACAGTATGTTTTTGTAAAAGCAAGTTACACAAGCTGCCAATTTCCTCATTTCAAATACAATCAATGAAAGCCATTCCCAATGGCACGAGCAACTCAGTGAAAAAATACGCAATAATAAGCACTCGCAGCTCCTTACGAGACAACCGATAACCCCAGCCCGGGCGAAAAAAGAAGGAGTAATTTAATCGCCGTTTTTAAAATTCCGCAATCCAGCGCCGCGTCCGGCGCTTTATCAAGATCGGCATAAAAATTACAGCTAGCGGCGCGAAATCAATCGGGCCTCTCCCCTTCTAATTAACGAGGTTCGATCTTGTTTTCGTGCCTGCTTGCTTCAATTGTCACGCGGTCCCGAGGGAGCGAGCGGATTTCGGAGGAGATTTTAATTAATGATTCACGCCGGCGCGGCGGCGGTGTAAAAAGGGAAGCGACTTATTAAGCAGCCGGAGATAAATTAGCGGGGCCCGATGCGCTCGTGGGGGCAAGGAGGTGGAATTTTATTACACGTTGCTTCGCGAGAGGCGCATCCATCTTTGCCCCCCCCTGTATATTCTTTTTTACGCCGCGGAGGCCAACGGGGCGGCGGTCAATTTTTTGGACAACGGTAGATTATCGGCCGACGGGTAATCCACGAGTTGTCGCTGCTCGCCGTGTTTTGCTTGAAATTTTATTGCTACGCTGGTTCATTTATACTCCTGTGGGCTAAGGATGGGTGGACACTTTACGGGAGTGTGAAAACAACTTGATCTGCGAGTTTGTTTCCAGCCTTCCACGTCACTGAAAAAAATAGGCGTTGGCGAGTAATGGCAATTATTTTCAACTTCGTTGGTGTAGCGATCATAATTACAGTAATCTCACATTAATGCAAAAATAAGAAGTGATTTTTAAATACAATTTTTCTTTACCCACAAATTTAGTGTCGTCTAGTATTTCATCTTTAATTCCCTTACGCAAAAACATTTTCTAAAAATCTCGAATCTCCGATGCCAATTGTAATAAATATTGAATTAGCAAACTTGTAATGTAGAAAGATTACTTAATACTGTTTTAAAAACGTATTATTTTAAAATATGTTTTTTTGTACTTTTCATTTATTTCGTCCTACATTTTTAAATTCAATGAACAAAAGATGAAAGATAATAAAAGAAAAACGTAATTAATAACTGCAAGCAAGAATAATTTGACAATAAAAGGTTCTTAAACGGTTCTCTTTGCCAGTCAGTCTTAAACAATTGCACTCTCGCATTCAACAGTGTTCATTACAAATCAGTTAAAGGCGATTTATCGAAGGATAGCGCCGTTAGCCGGTCAGGCGAGCGCAAAATTTAACTGTAAAGGCTGCATTTACAAAGATTGCGAAGCTCTCGGCCAACACCCACACGGCGCGCGTGCAACGGTGTCTCCTGGCTTAAATTTGGGTGTGCGCGCGATGACGTACGATAAAAAAATCTCATTTTCGCCGCGCACCTTGCCCGCGCCCCGGACACGCCCGCTAAATTACGTTTTTCCCAAATCGCCCCGGGCGCCACGCCCACCACTCTCCCGGGGGGTGACGGTCGTTAAAGTTTCGTGCTCGCGTTTTTCTCCTTCGCGAAGAGCGCGCCACTATCGCCGAGCGACTCTTTTCTCCTCGTCTCCCTTTGACTTTTAATTTCGACGTAGTAGGCACCTTTATCGTCGCCCGTTGTTATTAAAATCATTTTGCCCGGCCGCGCGAATAAATCACAGACGCGGAACTCGCGCGACGACCCATAAATCATCGAGCGGATTTTCTACCGTTGCTCCGGCCGGGGGATTCGATTTTGCGCGAAAAAAAGATTCCGCCGGTCCTCCTTTTTCAAGGAAAGTTATTTGTCAAGCGGTAATTGGAAAGATATTAATGATGTTTGCGCGAGGTGCCTTCCCCGCCGTCCGATGACGCCCGCCCATTTTTTTCGCACGGGCTCGCGGGTTTGTTTTAATAAAGTTCAAATTATGGAAATTGCTCCTCGATGTGCAAGCACGTGAAAAATTGCGCTCGCATGATAATCGGGGAGTGATTGTCGCTTGCGTTTATTGAGTTACGGCTATTAATTAGGCGGCTTATGAGTTTCCGCGCTTAAATGATAATCCGGAGAAATTATTCATCATTTTAATTGTTGCCTATTAATTTACTTCCTTTATGTGATTAGCGATAATAATGCTGTTAACATTTTATCTATAAAATTTCAATTCACTGTTTGCTGATCTCAGATTAAGTTTGCATTGATCGAAGAGGGTTCATAACATATTCAGGTCAATATCCCAAAAAAGACATTTATAGAGAGCACACCCGCTTAAGATTACCCTGAGAAAAAGGATTAGTAACAATTACTATTTTTCTGTTAAAAGAGCGACCTATTTGACCATAAAAAAAAGCTTACTAAACTTTTCATAATTATTATTATACTTCTATGAGATATTACAAAAGTTTAAATAAAAATTACTAAAGTTTAGTAAAAATTGCTATGAATTTAGTAAACATCGTTACTAGGTCGAGTAAGTCGCCCTCTTACGAAAAAAATAGTAATTTTTCCTAACCTATTTTCTCAGTGTAGAATGTTATATTCTTTTAACTAAATTTTTACAATAACCGAATTATATTATATAAAATATAATAATAATATATATAAAAAATTAGCAGTGTCTTCACTAAACCTGAATTAAAAGAAAGAAAAAGAAGAAGCCCCAAATAAGAAATGGAAATCTAAGCAAGCCGTCGATAGTTAATCGAACCCCATCACGCCTAAGCGAGCCCCCGACGCGTGCGTTCGCGCGATCGCAGATTGCGCCGGCTCGAAACTCGATTTCTCCAGTCGGAAGCGGCGGCGCAAGCCAAGAGCCATTATAGAGCTCGGGCGCGGGCGTGTACCCGCGCACCTGTCCATTGTTCATTTCGTTAAAGGCATTAGCCCTCTCATTACTCTTAATTACGCCGGCGCTCGGCCCGATACGCTTCCTCTCCCACCGACTCGCGGAATAATAAGCTCTGTTTGCCGTTTTGCTTACTCTATTTACGTGTAAACGCGGCGTGCCCGAGGCACGGGTATTTATAGAGAGACGCCGCCTTCGCAGACCGAACCGCCAAGTCCGGACGGTCCAGCATCGAAGGCGGACTTAAATGTCCCGGAAAACGACGCAGGATAGACCGGTTGAACTTTTTTTTTGGTACCACCGATTTCCCAGATTTCATTGCTATTGCGTGGTTGAAATAACGATTAAAGAGAATGGTTAGTGCAAAAATTAGTGTTATCAAAAACAAATATAATGTCTCTTCTGAGTACAGTGTTTACTTATACAAGAAACAATAAACTTGCATATTTAAATTTAGACTTGGTAAAACAATCACTCTCTTTCTGGAAGTTCATAAAATTAAAAAATCTATCATATTGAACATCACTTTGACAAGCTCACATCGTTTCTAGAGTCCTCCAGTCAAGTATCACTAGTATTATTTAACATGACGAGCATTTAATGTATGTGTGTTTAATTCCTTATAATTAGTTCAAGGATAATTTATTGAGATCGATCATAAATTTAATATGTCCGTAATAAAATAGCCATTAGACGACATGAGCTTCGAATAAAATATTATATGTTATATGCATACACAAGCAAAAGAAGGTGAAAACATAAATTAACTCGGTATCAATTTGATTTTATTATTAAAAAAATTTATCACATCGGCTATTAGTACTTTATCATCCCATGCAGATGTAATTTCTTGTTGAAAATCAACAACGCTAAATTAAAACTACGACTTAAAAAGTTAGTCTAATAATCATTTATCTATCGACAGCCCAGACGCAAGCCTATCGTCCAATATATCAATGGTATCATTAAACCCGATAAAATTATCGGTCGAGGAAAATGGAAGAAAGATCCGTCGTCGCAGAAAAATGACGGAAAGTCCCCTCCGCTCCTTACAATCTCATAGGCGATCGGAGGCAAGCGACTAATTAACCGAGCGGCGGACGGTATTAATTAAACGTCATTTGCGTATCGCGAAATCCCGATATTGTGAAACGGCACTTGGTGGCCGGGCCGGTGCCGAGCGCAAGGAAGAGCCCGGCACTCCCCGATCGCCCGCGGGATTATGCGAGCTTCGAACACTTTTATAATGCAGCCCTAGCCGCGCGCCTCCTCGCCTCTGTCATTTCGAGCTCTTCAAAGGAAGGGTTCTTTTTATTGCCGAAGCTTGGACTTTTGGCTGCGAGCCAAAATAACGGACGACCGTTGTTCTGTCGAAAAGCGGAGACTATTGAACGCTGCAAGAGATACTAATTGTTGGCGTAAAAAGATTTCTTTTAAAAAATACAGCAGTTTCCTTAAAAATATTTCATTGCAATTTTATTTTAACTCTAAGATTCAGATATTTCTAAGATATTTCATAAGTCTGTTTTTAAATTTAAAGTTTGTATGATCAAAATAAACTGTAAATATGGAAACATAAAAATCCTAGAGGATAAAATCTCGAACGATCAAGGACACGAATTATTTCATTTGTCTGGCAGGAGATTGCAGATTTGTTATTGCAGGATTTTAAGACCAAACTATAGAAATTACGAAATTAGATATGACATATGCCATTAAACTCAAAATGAAATGAAAACCTACTAGCTTGTACAACGAATTAAATGCAAAAACACGCGTTTCTTCCAAAAATAAAATACGAAGTTAAACCACCTTTTTTACCAAAATAACAACCTGCAGCGTCAACTCGTAGCTTGATGCGGAGCTCGACAAACCTTATAACGCTCATTCATTATGATGCGCTCTCTTTCATCAGCGCATCCCTCCCCACCTGCAGTACGGGGCAGAAAGGGCCCCGGCCACGCAACCTTAGCCCCGAGCGCCACGGCGCGTATGCAAAAGACTTTGCGACTTAAAACGGGATATTTGCGCTCCCCCCTACGGTGCCCACGAAATTCGACGCCGTTTTTCTCCGGCGAGACGACGCGCTCTCGTCTCTGACCTACACTGCACGCGCGCCCGTCTTTGTCCGCGGCCCTCTTTCTTCAGAGTCCCATCGCTCCGGGGAAAGTTTTGCGCGCATATTATTTTCGAAAATTTTGCGCTCCCCTCCTTTTTGTTCGCCCTTCCCCCTTTAGATAATCCGGTTTTTATTGGCTCCCTGCTTATTGAAATTTGAAAATTGCTCGACTCCTTTAGCTGCTAGATATTCAACCTTTGAGGTTTGCATCTTATTAGTATCGAATGTATGCAAATCGTATTATTCGTTGTCAATTACAGTATTCGGCATAAATCTGTCGAAATTATTATTGAAATTTCAGCAGAAACAATTTTGAAATGTAATTGTTAAATAAGTGCGACTTTGCGATCTATTTTTAATAAATATAAAGTCCATTTATAATTTTTCAATCAATAGTAAACAACTAATTTAATTTCGAAAAATGAATAAATTTTTATGATTCTTAAATCGCAAAACACTACTTTATAAAAGTAATCTAAATTGATTATTAAATAATAATGTGAACGAATTTTCACACGCAATATGTCACTATATTCACCTTTTCTAAGTGAAATTTCACATTTTCAGATTTACATGGCAAAATTCAAAAAAGTTTGCATAATCTTAGACTCGTGAAGAAAATAAAAAAAAATATTGCATAAGTTCAAGTATACATATTGATGGCGAAACACCTCAAATCTGGGGAAAAGAAGAAGAAGAAGAGAAGGAACGATCCCGAAAATCGCCTCCGATACGACAGCAGCGGAAGGCCCCGAGGGCATTAGTCAGCTACCGAAGTGCATAATGCATACGCGCCCGCTCCCTCTTCTCTCATTTTCTCAGCTCTTTTTTCGAGGTACGAGAAAAGGGGAGATAGCGACGAAGGAGCAGCGCCCAGAAGAGATAGAGAGAAGAGAGGGACGAACGCTGCCCAGAAAAAGAAGGTGGAGAGGAAAGTGCGCAGCCATCCATCCATCGCGGACTCTATTCTCTCCTTGGCGCTAATGATAGCGTGCGTAGCGCGGCGAGCTCGCGCGCTTACATAGTGACCCCTGAAAAGCGGCGGGCCCACGCGAATGCTCCGCCGTGATTACCATTATCAGCGCCGGGCAATGATACGTTCAGCGCGCAGCGCCGCTTTTTCGTTTTTTAATTGTTTCTCCGTTTGGCAGCCGGGTAACTAAGGGTTATGGATGGCTCGTTCATCACGGTTGCTTGCTCCAAATGTGCTCGGAAATTAGAAATCCTTTGATAGGGCATAGATCTTCGTGCTTTGATGATTTAGAGGGCTGCGGGTCGTGTCAAATTAAATGTAACCTTCGAACTTCGTGGCATTCAACGGACAGCGTATTTCATATAGGTTTACTCAGCTATAAACAATCAAAATTGTGAATAAATTTATATACATCATTGTTTCTGTTCGGAGTTTCAGTTCGTATTATAGATTTTGAATTTTTTGGAGATTGTTTTAACCTCGAAATTGAAAGCCGGGTTGTTAAAAGATTATAACTATTAAATCTTGTTAATGAGTAATTTTGCTCAGTTGATGTATGCGCATAATTAATTGATGCATAAATTAATTTACATAAACATAGCGTTCACCAATTTATATAATCGGTCAAATTTTTATCCTATTAAAGTCTAAGAAACAATTACTCTTTTTATATGTTATTAATTAAAATATTACACCTTTTGTAATTATTTCAAAAAAATAAAAAATGTTAATTAACACTCATATTCTGGCAAGAGGAATACAAAAGAATGCAGCCAATATTGGGAAAAAATGTTCACTAATATAAAAATTGTGTGCAAATTTGATCTACTACCATATTAAACTTCAACATAATATTTTATACTTTAATTAAATCCAGTAATTTCTATAAAAAAATCTACATTTATAAGCTGTTTATTTAAAGGTCCAATTTATAACGTACATCTTAAAGGATGTCTTGCAAAAGTAGAGCCTACGTAGAGTCTTGAGTGCCTCCCTGTTTATCCCCGTCCGTTTCTTGCGTACCTTCTCTCCGCTCCTTGTAATACACTCTCTCGCACTTTTACCCCGGGGCGTCGAGCCCAGTGATTACCCATTGAGGGTGGAATTCATTACGCTGAAATCCTTCAGCCGAGAGCCAGGATCTTGCTTCTCTCCATTGAGAAGAGAGGGAGGATGGACGCAGCTTCGCGGCAAGAAAGCAGCAAAAGAATGAGTCGGTAAATGAGAATGGCCGAGCGAGAGAAAGCTAAAAATACGCAGCTCATGATAGCAACGCGCGTAGGGTAATTGAAGTTTTGGGACAGAAGAGTACGGTAGGAGGACGAGATTATTTTAACATACGCAGTGACTAAAAGATTATAACAAAAATTAGAAATCTACCCCCTGTGAAATTTCGCTGACTCACTTTCGCAGAGCCACGAATACATTCGAACACTCTCCGGGATCTAATGTCATCCATTTACAGCAAGCAAGCTCTCAAATTTTCATAGTCTAATAAAGTAAAAGACTCGAGGAAAATGCGTAATCGCATACGAGCCAGAGAGTTGCGTGGCATTGCAAAACCACCTTAAAGCGATTAGGCGCAGAAGAAGGAAGCGGACTGCAGCAGCAGCAGCAGCACCGAAAGACGCAGCGAAAGGGAGAGAAAAGTAAAGGGGAGGGCTAAAGCGAAGGCTCGTGCATGCGAAGTAAAAAAAAAGTTAATGACGAGATAATTGCGAAGGAGCAGGAGCTGCGCGTGGATCCGAACTGACCGAAGATCGCGTAATTTGCAATCAGCCAAGTGTATGTGTTACTTTGTTCAGCGGGCTAGTTCGTTTCTTCTTTTGGCGCATGGATCAAATATATGCCGCTTACATTTTATTTTATTAGATATCATGTTGAACGAAATGTTTTCTGGGTAAGACGCGAAAAGAAAAGTTTATTCCAATTATTGAAGAGGCAATCTTTTTTTACTGTTTATAAAGTTTACTATGAATATTCGTGAATTTTACTCTTATTCGTTGAAAATACTACACTACTTAAATATTGGATATAAATCTGTCGATGCAGCAACTAATTTTACAACGAAGTAATGAGAAATAAAAATTCACCTATAATCTTCAGAACACACCTTCACTTCATAGGCACCTTCTAATCTGAAAAATCTAGCAGACCGCTTGAAGCCGAGTCGACGTGCACGACTTCCGGGGCTCTCCACCCCTCCTCCATCAATCAAAAGTTGAACTCGGGCGAGCTCAGGGCTCATCGCGCGGCTTCCTGATCCCCCAGAGACTTTATCAAGGCGCACGCGAAGCCGCTTTTTCGTCCGGTCGCGGCCAGCCGGCGTTTTTGCGCGCGCGCCCGCGCTCCTACGTGACAACGATAATCAGCCGGTTAAGCGGGGCTTAATTTCCTTGGCGCGGGCGGTCGTGAACGGAGTCGAGAAGAAACCGAGCTAATACGGCCAATACCGCTGAGTCGACGGATAAGCTCGCAGCGAAAAACTCCAGACGAACTTCCGACGTTTTGAATTTAGTGGAGGTTTCCAGCTTCGAGATGTGAATATAAAAACACTTTTTGAGGTATTGCCGTGAAAGTTTCTTTTAAAGAGTATTAATGGCTTGTGCTCTCACTACTGCGTGTGCTCATCAGTGCCTCTCTAAAATCCAATCAGAGGAATTTTCACTGATTTTTACAGTGACTCCAGTTTTCACTGGTTGGTAAGTGAAAAACTACTGTTTTTTCAGTGAAAAATTTTCTTTTTTACGAAATAGTGAAATTTCACTA
>JAXIUT010025457.1:0-16530 GCA_035586675.1 Eurytoma californica | reverse complement strand
AGAGAGAGAGAGAGAGAGAGAGAGAGAGAGAGAGAGAGAGAGAGAGAGAGAGAGAGAGAGAGGCTAGAGAGAGAGAGGGAGAGAGCTGAGCGCGCGTCGCTTATCCGCTCCGGTCGTCCGTGTCTTTTTCGATTCCGCACGCCGACGAGTGGATTCGAACGCGATCTCCGGGGCTTAATGTTTAGTGTCGACGTTTTTATACTCATCCGCCCCTCGCACGTGAGAGAGAGACTCTGCGGGGCTTGAAAAGGCACTGGCAAATTCACCGGGATAATGAGATGTTTTATAATGAGAAAACTTTTACTCGTTGATGTTTAAATAAAACTTTCCTCTTTGATTATTGCGACTTTAGTTTATCGTGTCTTTGCGATGCATGTGAATGAAAAGAACGATCAATTCAAAGCACGATTATTTTATTTAAAAATGATTAAACAGATTGGAAGAGTAATAAAATAATTTACACAAAATTTTTTTGCAAAGTAAAGAAGCAAGAAACACTATGATTTTTAAGTTATTTTTATGTATTTGATTATCGAAAGATAGACAATAGAACATTTTTAGATATGTGTGATAAGATGTTGATTTTTTACAATTCCATTCATTTTTTTGTAATCTACTACATTTTTTATGATATGTATATATATCGGGTTAGACTCAAAGAAAAAATGTTTTAACGATATTAATTATCGCTTGCATGTACAATAAGTAACTGTATGATGAGGAAGCAAGTAAAAATAATCGCGCGTGTCTTCTTAGAAATCGACGGATATAACTGAACCCGTACTTTTTACTTATCTGTACTTCGTGTTATATGTATTTTATTTATTTTTATCCATGGCAAACTTTATTCTTTGTTTGATATTGGATCTGCAAAAGTCAATTTACAGAAATAATTTCTGTTTACTTTTTTGTACAACAAACTTTCCGCGTGTAACTTTTTTATTTATTTTAACTATATAGATCTATAATAAATTTATTTTCACGATATAGTGTACATTTCCAGGCTGAAACGTAAAATGATAATCTCAAAAACTTTAGTGTCAATTCATTTATTTTTAACTCTGAAAAAATATTCTTTGAAATATTTACTTTATAAAAGAAAATAATTACTTTATTAAAAGAAAATTCGCGGACAAAATTTTTTCTTCTCTGCAAAGGGTAAGAAAAATTTCAGAGAATTTCTAGTTTTCTTTTTTAAACGAGATTTACCTTTTGCCCACGAAATATAGATATACTCCTTAGTTGTAAAGGAAATACCTGCTGCATTTCTTTGGTAAAAGGTAAATCTCCTTTAAAAAAGAAAATTCTCCAAAATGTTCTCCCCGCGGATTTTTCATGCACATAACAATCTTTCTCCATCACTCGTGACTTACGCCTACATCTTACTGACGAATCTAATCTATACACAGAAGAAATTTCTATTAAAAATTACCGTTGTTTTCACTGTAACCATAGACTTTTCTAACACTCTGTAGTTTATTACAAAAGAAATATTATCAGGTAAATTTTACCGTGGAGTTTGGTATTTTTTCTTTTTTTTTTTTTGTAATAAACTACAAAGTGTCAGAAAAGTCCATGGTTACCGTGTAAGCAACGGTAATTTTGAATAGAAATTTCTACCCGTGTACCGCATCGAAGTTTAATCCGAATTATTTTAGCGTCAACGACGAGCAATAAACGTCACAGGATATTCATCAAATTATTCACCGCGGCAACAGCGTGCTAGCATCGATTTCTCCTAGATACCAAACGAAAGCACCGGCAATTACCTGACCCCAATTTTCCATCGCAACCCCCATCAAACTTAAAAAAAAAAGATAATCTCACCCGCAACGTAACAATCGGAGGATACGAAAAAGAAGTCCGGAGATGCAGATCGAGAAATAACACTTCCCACCGCGACCCAGTGACAAAAGCAGGAAAAAAAAAGGCAGGGCGGATCACCCCGTTATCTCCCGCCGCTCGATTACCTATACACCCCAACAGCCGCTGGGTGTATGTGTGCGTTTTATCGCGGCTCCCGAAATCTCCCAATTAAAGCGGATATGCACTCGCCGGAAAAAGGGGGATGACCCGAGGAAAATCGTGTGCAGGGGTCAACGTCCGTTTGAAGACGCGGCATCCGCCGCATCGTGTCCGCCTCGAAGGGAGGACGGACGTGTGTGTGCATGCACCGCCGCGGCTCGACGGTCCATTAAAGAGGAGGGGGGGGACAAAAAACCTGGTGCGACGATCCGCCGATGCGCATTGTGATATGCCCCCTACCTCTTCTCCACGGCTCTCTTCTTTCTTCCTTCTCTTCCCCCTTTTTTTTACTCTCGCTTCGGGGATACTTCTCTCGCCGCGCGGCGAATTATCTAGATGGATGCTAGAGCGATGAGTGGCCGGAAAGCAGCTTCTTGCCTTTTTTCTTCTCTCTTGTCGTTTTTTCTTTTTTTTTTTTGCTTTGATTATCGGCTTTTTACTTTGAGTCCTGCGCGCCCCGGCCTTCTTCTTGCGCGCGGCTTGCGAGGGCCTGTTATTATTCGAGTTGAAAAATCATTCTTCGATGCAGTCGCGACGGGGAGGGGGTGCTTTTTTTGTTGCGACGAGGAGCGAGGCGAGGAGTACCTCTCAAAGGATACGGAGTGGTAGTCGCTAGTAATTCGATCTTTATTTTTACGCTCCTGTAGTTTTATTTTTGTTGAGATGGGGATTATTACTCTTCTCTTGTAAACTTTGCACGTTGGATTAATTAAAATTTGACGTGATAATGGAGGATTGTCTGTGTTTACTTCGATTCACGTTGATGTGGATGCACATCAAGATCAGTAGGTCACGGCTGTCGATGGAATTGTTTTTCAATGATTGTAGTGTCATTTTTTTTTAATATTTGCTGTGTTTATTCACGTGATGAAAATTAAAGCGAGAGCATGTTTTCATTACATTTCATTTATTAGTGAAAACATTTTTTTACAAGTGAAGAGGAAAAAAAATTCTGGAAAGAAAAAAGTTCTCGAAAGCTTTTTTTTTAATATTATCGCATTGTAGTACAAAATTACTAGTACAATTAAATGACTAACATATAATTTCATTTCGAAGAAGATTTATGTTTATCTTGAAAAATTAATAATCATAGTAGATAATTTATTTCCATCAAGTTTTTTATATAATAGTTAAAATATTTCACAAAAATAAGGAAATATGTGCGATGATTGTTTATTATTTAAAAGAGAAAAGCTCATGCAAGCTTTTTATCTTTAAGTGATAATATCACTTTGTTATAGTACAATATTTTGCGATAATTTAATAAAAAAAAATTCACAAAAATAAGTAAAAACATGATGATTATTTATTACTTAAAAGGAAAAAGCTCATGAAAGCTCGTGAAAGCTTTTTATTTGTGAATGATAATACTATTTTACTACAGTACTAAATTAATAGACATTAAAATTAAAAAATAAATAAATAAATAAAAACTGTAGTGAAGAACAAGTTAGTGAATATATAATAATTCTTTTAAACTAATTTTTTTAATTCAAACCTACAATTACGTTCTGAATGAAAAATGATGAAAAAGCGAGCACGAAACGAACAAATTACAAAAAAGCGTACATGAAACATCTAGAGCATGAACCATCCAATTATGCACATCATTAATAATAAAGCTAATCATCAACGAAATTTACGTTACTCTATCGCGCTCCACGCCTTATCGAGTTAATTCCCGAAACCCGCCGCACAATTTAAAAAAAAAAGTCCATCCCGCATATACATATACACATATACACCCAGTCATTTAATTGCTCTCGATTGGGCTTAAGAAAAAAAAGGGCACTAACTGGGCGGCCGGCGGCAATTCGTGTCGCTCGTTACGCCAAAATGAAGCCATCAAGGCAAACGATTCAACCTCGAGGGCTCGAAGGTCAAGCCGGAACAATGCGCGCCTCCCGTCTTCTTCGGGCCGTCGGAAATTCGGGCGCAATCCGCCGCCCCCGCGGGTAAAATCGGAAACGCCGACTCCACGGCTCATCCCACCGCCGGCGGACAAAAGGAGTATAGTAGTAGGGGGGACCCCTTGACCTCCGTACCCACAGGCACCGGACTAATCGAGCCGAATTTTCCTCTCCGCGATAAGACTATCCGGCGGAGCTTTCACGCGGCGAGTCACACGCGCGCAGAGGGAACGAAGTCAATTTTCGTGGATATCAACCCTATTGCAAAGAAATACGTAATTTTGATACGTATTTTTGGTACGTAACAAAAATACGTGATAAACTTAAAAGTACGTAATTTGGTACGTAACGAAACGTTAGAATTAGGTATGGTATTTTTGTTACGTAATTTTTTTATAATGATTTTATTTTGAAGTAATTTAAGAAGAATTAGTTTATAGCCTGAAATGAAGCCCATAATATCTATCAACTACCATGTGAATGATAACACCTAAACTGGGGGATTGAGTTGAAAAATTATTATTTTATCAATATTAGAAATAGAGCTACGTAAAAAATCTATGTGACAAAATAACTTGCCAAAATTACGGACCAAAATAGTGTAACAATATTACGTAACAAAATAACGTAACAAAATTTAGTTTCGGTAATCCGATTTTTAATATGGCCAAAATAATAATTTTTCAACTCAATCCTCCAGTTTAGGTGATATCAATGTTATGTTATGATGGTAGTCCATATTATGGGTTTGATTTCCGGCTATAAACTAATTCTTCTTAAATTACTTCAAAATAAAATCACGATAAAAAAAAATACGTAACAAAAATACCACACTAATTCGAACGTTTCGATACGTACCAAATTGCATACTTTTATTACATACTTATGTAGCGTAACAAAAACTCGTAACAAAATGACGTATTTTTTTTCAATAGGGAAGCCCCGCAGCGTATTTATTTTTGGAGCGCAGGGGGGGAGGTGTGCATCGCGGATGGAACAGTAAATAGCCTTCAGAGTCAGCTTTGTTTCCATTTGATTTTATTCGACTGGTTGGTGCGTATCTCGCCTTTTCCACGGCAAGAGAGTGAGAGGCGTTTCTCGGCGGCGGGGCTTTAAGGGAATTCGATTGAGAGGCCGTGAGCCTGCGAACGAGGACTAATCGGATGTAATAATCCGAGCGCTCTAATAACTTCGCCAAGCGGCTTATTAATTTGATGCGAGACTCGTGCGCGAGCTGCAAAGTATTGTCGATCGTATTGATTAAAGGGAAGGGGGTATTGATTGGAATTGAGGGTAGCTGGTGGTTTAATCCTTATGTATTACGTATATATTTAGAGATGTTACATTATTTGTTATAGTTTATTTAGAAAATAGGCGAGTTGAACATTTTCTGGGCTGTGAAAAATTTCGCGTAAAATTTGTGATGAAGCTCCACGTAAAAGTAATCGTGAAATTTTTTGTACGGGCAAGTCATCGCAATTTTTATCTGAATCTCGTAGAATGTTTGTCTCGGTGGATATTTTTACACGAAGAGTATAACCTTAACAGTAAAGGAGATATTTCCATAAAAATTGTGATGATGTTCCTGTAAAAAATTGAGGAGCTTTTCGTATACAACTTTTAATTTTGAGATTATTCGAAATTTGAAGAATTAATATTAATTTTGATATGAAAGTACACAGAAACTATAGAATATTGGTATAGTGTCTAAAAAAATTTATGAAATCGGTGTACTAGCTCGTTAGCAAAATCAGAAACATTGATAAAATAAAGAATTATTCAATAATAAAAATATTCTGAAAGAATTTTCCCGTAAAAATTCCGGTGAAGCTCACCGTGAAAATTTCGTAATCGTGGGATAGTTTGCCATCTTGGAAATTTTTGCGGGAAAATCATTGTAAATTTTACGCAGAGCTTGCGCGATTCGAAAAGCTCTATAATTTTTACAGCCAAGCTCCGTAATTTTTAACAGAAAAGCTTTATATTTCGTACGGGAACATCACCGTAATTTTTGCGGAGCTTTTCGTATTGTGCAAGCTCCGCGTAAAATGTAAAATGATTTTCCCGTAAAAAATTCCAAGATAGCAAACCGTCCCACGATTACGTTTTTTCCCGTAATTTTACGGTGAGTTTCACCGTAATTTTTACGGGAAAATCTCTTAGTGTAGTCTTTAAAATAAGTGATTTTAATTTAATGTCAAATTCTTTTGAATTAATGTAATTATTATACTAAAATGAAGGAAGTAAGTTCACTTATTTCAAGATAATTCGCTTAGTACATTTCAATTCATTGATTTCAATCTCATAATTAGCAATTTTTTCCAATATGTCCATTTATTAAATTTTATAAAAGAGAAGTAATTCTTTTCGTAACACCAATTTCCATCATTAAAATAAAATACTAAAAATACTAAAAATGCTTTAAAAAATAAATATTTTTATATAATTGACACAATAAAAATAAAATGTTATAATACCCATTATTTAAACAATCGATGAAATTTATATTTGATCTTTGGGATTATTTTCAATACTCGTTGAAAATATTTAAATTTCTCATGAAAAATTGATAAACGTTCCAAACACAAAAGAGAAATATTATTTCGCGTAAAACTGAAAAATATCCCTACAAAAGCGATTTCCTCGTTAAAAGAAATTTCTATATAACGACGATAATACCTTAACAATTCCCTTCGCCAGTAAAATAATCGGTATTAAACGGAATTTCATTCTCGCCAGCGATGCACCCACATTTATACTATATAAAAAGAATAAATTCCTTTTGTCGGTAAAAAAGCGCTAGCAATAAAAGCAAATTTTTTGATAAAAGGATTACCCCGGCCCATTTGGATTCAATATTTGATTTGCAACTAGTGCGAGGCTCTAATTCGACCGTTCGTCGCGGCGACATGTCCATTAAACCTCCAGGTGTCAGTTACTCCGGCGCACAGCGGGAAAAAGAAGAAAAAAATGTGGTACCCCGCCCGCTGGCAGCTGAGAGAGAATGCGTTTTCGACTCGGCTATAGCGAGCGAAATACTCGGAGGGAGAGAGAGAGAGAAAGGAAAAATTTTATCAAACTCACTGCAATCCGGAGTTCCGCGAACTCACGAACGCCGATAATACGTCCGCACGACAATCGTTCATTCTCGAGTGAAAAGGAATTTTTTACAATGAATCTTCGTGAAAAATATTCCTAATCATATACAATAATGCGCATCATATTTTGTACATTAATACTTTTAATACGCATTTGCAGGGTATGTTACTCTCATAATGTAGAAGAGTGAAAAATTCAAAAAATCACTCTATTGGAGTGAAAAATCACTCTTTTTCAGAAAAAACTCAGCCACTCGAAGCTCGATTGGCTGAGATGTCATTCGCTTCGAGTTGTTTTCTCTCTTCCACATTTTGAGAGTAGTTTAAATAGTTGTAATGGGCAGAGATGGATAAGGATGAGTACACTTTATATACTAGTTATTATGTGTGGAACGTTTCTGTCATAAGATTGTCGGCCTTTTCAAGCATTGTATTTTTTTTTGTTTTTACCTTTAAGCAAAAAATCATAATTATTATATTCTCATTGTCTTTCCTCCAGCTTGATATGCATGATATTAAAGTAAAATGTTAACGAAAGCTTTAAATAGATGATTACCACTACACGGGTAAAAACGTAATCGTGGAACTGTTTGTAATCCTGGAAATTTTTCCGGGAAAATCATTGTAAATTTTACCCGGAGCTTGCAAGCTCTGCAATTTTTGCGGGAAACACTCCGTAATTTATTTTACGAGAAAAGCTCCATAATTTTTACGGGAACATCACCGTAATTTTTGCAGAGCTTTTCGTATCGCGCAAGCTCCGCGCGAAATTTACAATGATTTTCCCGTAAAAATTTCCAAGATGGCAAACCGTCCCACGATTACGTTTTTTCTCGTAATTTTTACGGTGAGCTTCATCGCAATTTTTAGGGGAACATTCTTTCAGTGTAGTTGCGGCGAGGCATTTACCGATCGAAGGGGATCGAAAAAAAGAAATCGCATTACGGTATTGGTATCTCTTACATAATTGGAGACGCCATCATCGCTGAGGTGGGCGAGGTCGCTTATTCCCCACCCCCCTGTCCCTTTTTTACGGTGTCGGTTTTCCTCGATGGCTGTTATATAGCATCCCATGAACTCCCTCCCCCAGCCCTACGGGAAAATTGACCGTCGGAGCTTATGAGATTGAGATCGGCATTTTGCCGCGTGGACGCTGGCCGAGATGCACGAGCGATTCGGCGCTGATGAAAAAGCCGGGTGGAGGAGGGCTCGGTGTGTACCCACCTCCGATTGAATAGTGCACTCGAGCGAGAAATGCTCTCCTTTTATTCCCCGCAGGATTCCAGGCGACGCGGGAGTCGCGCAAAAGGAGAAAATGCAGCTCTAATTGTATCGGTTCGGATGCTTTTCTTTCGCGAATTATTGGCTTTTTTTCTGCCGCCGCCGCCGCCGCGGAGCGAGCATCGGGAGATAATTAACGGCGGCGATGCTATCAGGGGAAACGTCGACTTTTTTTTTAGTGCCGCAACCTCGACAATTTTATGAATGTAAGGCTTTGTTTTGGGTAAATTGAAAACTATATTGGAAAAAAGCAATATCCTATCGGATAACTTCGGAGCATCCAGTAGACAGTCAATAAATTGGCGAACGTAAAAACAATGCATGCTTTTTTTTGTAAATTGGTAGATGCTACACGGTTTAGAGATATATTTTTGGAGATTCTGTACACTTATCAGCAATAGTCAGGAGTTTTTATATAACTGTATGCACTCAAATTATGGTTAGTTAGAATAATAAGACAATTGTCATTTTGAGTCAATTATTATTTATTCAATATGTCTACGACGTCATTTCAGCAATTTAATTATGTTTCTACGGAATTGTAAACTTCAATCTCTAAGCACTTAAGACCTGATAATCTGATGGCGACATAAACCGCCGAAATGTTGTACTATATACAATAAACACATAATAATTTACTCAAAATGACAATCGTCTTATTATTCTATAAATAGACAAAAGTATTTAAAAGACGAAATGGAAATACGCACTCCACGATGTGACTTGATTTTGAAGTAATTATTAATACTAGCACCATTTGATCACAACGATTAAAAGAATTCGATGAATTAATTTTTTAGTGATTACATAGTATCTTATGACTAGATATCACCAGTTAAATAGATGAAATCTAGCAGATTCTCAAACACCTATTCAAGCGATCCAAATCTTAAAGCGAAATATATATGCATCTGAGGCAGCGAATTCGTTGCTGGAAAAGATGACACAAAGTCGCTCTAGCGGTAAATAATCGACTAATATACATTGTCCCGACATAAACCCGTTTCAATTTAAATGAACATACATCGAGTGAAATACTCGTTGTAAATGACTCGAACGATATTGTGCTTATTAAATTATAAAGTAATTAAGAAGAGATAGCACAGTTAATTGCTATTTATTTAAAACACTGTTAAACAGAATGGATAACCCCTTCATTGAAGTAAATTTAAGAATTTGATATCTCTTTCTTAAGGTTCATTAACTAATTACTTATTTTTTGTTTTACTGTGTGAAACGATTTATCGATAAAAAATAAAAGCCTACAAATTTTAGCAATATAAGGATAGTGACGTACTTGCATAAAAAAATGATAAAAATGCTTACACTTTTTACGTATTTGAAAGAGACCAGCACGCAAATCAACTCTTTATTGTGCAAAATAAATGTTTGAATCCTAAAAATAAAATCATAAATTCTAACAAAATAATAAAATTCTAAAAAAATAATAAAATTCTAAAAAAATAATGAAATTCTAACAAAATAATGAAATTCTTGAGTCCTCGTGATGCAAACTTGAAATCAATATTGAATTTAAAACAAACCCACGAAATATTGTTATGAGAACTGCTTTTTTGCTGGAAACTTCGAAGACGTAGGGGAGTTGGCCACTATCACCTCTCATAGCAATTTGACCTGCAGCGTTTTATTAGGTCGATAAAAAGAAATTTCCGGAAAGAACTTCCTCTATTGAATGAACCTAAATCATTATTTTTATGATCACTTATATTTTACAGTTTTCATTGCAAATAAAATATTTTTGGAATTTTGAAAAACCGTCGTCCAGAATCGCCCATCATTGTAATTCACGAGTAAATCCTTTCAAAACATAAAAAATGAAGAAATTTTACATCGTTTAAAAGATCAGTATAATATTCGTGCTTATTTTTACAATAAATTACAATACTTCAAGTGTGTGGAATCAAAAAGATTTTAAAATAAATTAATTCACAAGTGGTTCTTTATTTTCTTGTTTTTATATGAGTAAACAATAAATTTTGATGAGCTGTACTGGATGTATATTTCTTCAAAAATTAAACCTCCAGTCTTTATCATTTTGCATAAATTCATAAATTTTCAGTACATAATATTAACTTCAAGGGTCGGTACAGCTTAACATGCGTGACATCACAGGAAAAGGGATATAACTTTTTGTGCAAATTAAGATAACCATCAGAATTAGTCAAATGATTATCTAAAACAATGACAGCTGCGTTCAAAAGAACATACTTCTGTTCCTTTGCAGGTACCTACCATTGTTCTCTGTGAAAGCTAGGATATAACTGCATATTCGTTGTAAAGGAAATTTTGTTTTGTACTCGGAAAATGATTTAATAAGTAGGAAAAAATAAAAAAATATGAAAAATGTAATTAATCGACAAACCAAAAAATATATCTATGTCATCGCTAAAATCCGAAAAATGCATTTTTCGATTTTGATGTTTGCTAAAAAAAATATTTATTTAATTCTGGTGATTCTTAATATGTAACTTCTGTTCCTTATAATAAATTCAAAGAAGTAAAAAACTTCCAGCAAGACTGCGTGTGCAGGGGATTGTTTAATTTTTAGTGAACAAATAGAATCATCTCAGGTAATTTTAGATGAAAATGTACAAAAATTGGTAGGAATTACTTTTTTGTGTATACTCTGAAAAGTATGATAATGTTACTTAATAATCGCAATATATAAAACGAAATTGGAATTGTCTCCCTTCTCGTTTCAGAAGTATTGAAACTATAGTAGTGAATTTAAGTCATCAGCCAAGTCTTTCTATACTTCCTTTTAGCTTAACTTTATTTTTGTTAAAATAAATAAATTAAATTTATTTTTGTTAAGTTGTTAATCGATATTAATTACAAAATTATTTTTATTATTTTAATTGTAAGGGTTTAATTTGGAATATAAATAAAATAAATAAATAAATAAATATAAATGTGATTAATTTCCATTTCAACTAATCGCATTTATATAACATGATTCAATGAATCAACTGGTGATGAATATTTCCTATCACGCAGAAATAAGGTGATCGATCCTTCCATCAATATTCAGAACAGTAAAAGCGAGAGAATCGGTGTATTCTTGCAGGGTTTGTCATCTTGTCGCTCTCGGGATGTGAAACCCTCTTGTACGAATCTGCATTATCGGATATTAAGGAAACTGTAAACAACATTTCAGCCAATTACATCTATAAATGGCTTCAGGATATGGTTTGAAAATTTTTAAAATAATTTCGTAAAGTTGGTTAAGAACGAAAAATTTTCAAACCATATCCTGAAGCCATTTATAGATGTAATTGATTGAAGTTTTGTTTACAGTTTCCTTACACAATTGCGAAGGACAGTACGTTGGCCGAATTTTGATAAATAATTTTCACTTTTAATAATAAATAAAATGCTTATACCGATAATGCAGATTTCTACAAGACGGGTTCACATCTCCTTAAACAAGTAAACAAATTTTCGGCGATAGTCCTATACTTTAATACACAAACGTTTGTAGATCTCAAAATTACAAAACTTCCAAAAACACCCTAAAAAAAATCCTAAAACTCTCCCATCGCAAGTTTACCCCCGAGAAAAAGATTCGCGTGCGGCCGCCTCCTCGGCCAAGTAGCATACAGGAGCGACGAACTCGCGGGTCTATTATTGTAGGCTCCCTCGGCTCTCCGGCTGCGCGCGAATGTCAATAAACCCCCGCGCGAAAATACACTCGCGCCCGCGGGGTCCCTCCGCCACTTATTACCCTACCCGCCACCACGGCTACCCTTTTTTTCTCTCTGCAACGAAAATACGAAAAAAAAGAAAAAAAATTCGGACGCGCTGGAAAAAAAATCTGGCGCCGAGCGGAGATTGGCCCTGGCCGCGAGCCAGTGCGCGGGTCCTTCCTGCAGCCGGGAAAATTCGCGCGCCGCGCTATTGGATTATTCAATCGCTGTTCATTATCGGCGCGAACGCTCCGATGAGCCAGCGGCTTCTCTCTTTTTTTTGAAGAGAGGGTGGGGGGAAAAAGTTTCGCGTGTATATTTTTTTTTATATCGAGACACATCCGTTTTTTTTGTTGGTGTTTTATTTTATTTTTTTCTCGTTGCCGTCATTTTTTCAGTCGCTCGGGCTGACGCGAGCGCCAGTTGTCGGCGATTAACACACTTAGTTTAGTAGAAAGGTCGATGGGTCGGCATTAGCACGATCCATTGACGCTTGTTACTGCAGTGCAAAAATGTTTTTTTTTTTTTAATATTTCAGCGAGCGACGGCTGCGCTCGTTGTTTCTTTCGCTTTTTTTTTACTACTCTTTTCGTTTTCTATTTAAAGCTGCATTTTTCTGCGGAAAAGGTCAATTACTTTTTGGCTCGTTGACTTTATTTTTCAGTTAATAGATTACTTTTTTTTACGTTTTTCTTCTAAGTATAGGCTTTACGGTTAAAAATAGCTTTATTCAATTCGAAACTAAATGATTTTTTATTTAATTACTTTACGATGCAATGTAGTTTAGTAAAATTAATACGTTTTTTTAATTAATCATACGTATTCTTTTACTTCTAAAAATTTACTTTTAACATCGTTTTATTAGTTACATTATTTATTTAAAAGATTAAAATTGACCTGTAAAAAAGTGCATAAGAGTAGATACTGCACACAAAAATGCATATAATAAACATTATGATTATACCGATATAAAAGGCAAAAATGGCAAGTGTAAAAAGAAACGAATGTTTATCAAATTGCATGAATTGCTGCGTATACTATCAGCGCGACATTGTATTTATCAAAACTAGTTCAGTCTATTCTGAGATTTGATTGAATCCACACATCTTCGTTTAATATAAATAATGGTTATGCAAAAAGTTGTTGTTAGTTATTTAAAAGAATAATTGAATAGGAGAACAATTTTCGAGACTCGATTGGATTGACCGCATATGCAATAGAAAAATAACAACAAACAATATTTTTCAATATACAGTAAAAATTGCAAAGTATACCATATATACCTAAATAAAATTTAAGAATGATATTCAAACGATTACACAATAAATTAACGACAAGCAAATCAAACTTCATTTCTTGTACGTGAAGGACAGATTTTCAACTAAAAATTACTAAAAAAATTGTTCTATCGCAAATGTTACTATCAAAATTATAATTTTTCTGAGGATTTTAGTAATTTTTATCATGTTTCCCTCGATCTCAACTAATTTATGTAGTGAATTTTCCTAATAATTTCTCTCAGTATTCAAATTTTTCGTCACATTTACTATATTTTGCATTAGTACAAATTTTGAAAAACGTACGATTGAAATTCGCATCTCAACCATTACAAAAAACGTAAAAAATTTTTATCGTCGCAGGGGGTATCCCCTCGCACCTGTCCCCTTCGAAACATCGCGAACTAATTAGCGAGGGGCCGTCGGAAAACAAACTCCCCGAGACGCTCGAGGCGCGGCGGGGCGAAAAAAAAGACGGGCCGTCGACGTCGCGCGCTTCTAGGTCGCCGATCGCTAACAATAGTGGACCGGCGGTGTATCATCGCCCACTGCCTTTTTCCGCTCGGCCATAAGATCCTCCCCCCTACTTGTTTTTCTGTTCCTCTCCCCCTACTTTTTCCCCTGCAGCGTTATTTTTCGTTTTTCACCCGCGGAATGGAGAAAAAAAAGATGCAATTTGTTGTAGTACTTTTTGCGCGCGGCGGCGTCTTTATGCGAGATTGCGATATTGAAATTCTTCCCTTTGAAAAGTGCGCGCGCGGAGAGGATACGGTAATGGACCGACGTGGAATGCAACGCCGCGCGGATGGATATCGCCGGCCGTCAGTGAATTTTCGCATGGATTAATTCCATTCGGGGCATACTTTCGTTGAAATATTTGTACTTCATCCCGGGGAGAGGTGGAGAGGGAGAGAGAAAAAGGAAGAGAGAGAGAGAGAGAGAGAGAGAGAGAGAGAGAGAGAGAGAGAGAGAGAGAGAGAAGGAGAAATCCGTGCCAAGCTAAGTGAAAATAATCCCTCAAAGAAGTTATGCGACTCACTTTGCCTTTCGTATAGGGGAATACTTGCGTCCAACAATTTTCCAGATTTTATATTTAATTTGTTTTGCCGCTGCGCTGAATAAGATTAGTTTATTCTGGTGGAAATTAAAAAAATGTATATATTTCTCGAGTGAGCGAGGAATTTTCTTGGTGAGTGTTTGAGGGAAACGTGAAATAAAAGTTTACGTATATATGTATTTACTGTGTGAATAATCATTTAGCTATATTTTCATTTATATTAAATTTTAAAATATTCAGCTGTACATAAAGATGAAATGAAAAAGCAATATTTCATTTTTAAATCTGTTAAGGTTTCTACTAAAATTTCAAAATTTGATTCAAACATCGATATTTTGTTATCTTTTGTGGTATATTTTAGTACAGGATAACTTAGCAAAATCTCTGCATAGTAACTTTTATTCTTTAGGTCTTCTCGAAGAAAAAGAGAAAAAGAAAAATAGTGGGCGCATGGAGCTTTTTGAATTTATGCCTGAAAGGAGCTTTATGTTTGTAAAATGTAAAATTAAGCAAGTGATGATAATGTTAGATTTTTTATATAGAGTATTAGTAAAAAAAGTCTAGGTTCAAAAATAATAAAATTAAACAAAAATGATTTTAAACAATATGTATTATTTGATAAGAATACTTGAAGTTTTGTATAATGCAATTGCTGATATATTTTTTAAGCGAATTTTTATGTTATAATAAAAAAGACTTAGAATAATGAATAATGTGTAGGATAAAGTGTTTAATAATTTAATTGAGGATTTACGTATCGACGCTACTTTGGCCTATTCAAATTTTTACCGTGAAGTCAAGCAGCTTTGAAAGCTTTGCTGCGTAGAAAAGCACATTTGGGAATTTAGCAGATTTTTTCGAAAAAAAAACTCTTTCAGATATCTTGTATGATTTATTAAATGTATCTAAACTTTAAACATCGAAAATTTATTTTTTTGCGACATATACTTATTTTTATGCAGTTTTAGCAAAGTACCTAAACTGTGCAAGTATTTACTAGTAAATTAATATAATACTTTTTTCGGTATCTTATAAATATGACTAACTGATTTAGTAACTAGCTATATATAAATTTGAATACCATAGTGTGTATTTGACATCTATAACAGTGATGTGCACTTAAAGTTAAAAGTATCCATACAAACATATATTCGTGATTTCAAATATGTCACGATTCACGTCAAATTACAGTGAAATTGCATAGAAATGTCACTAATTCTGATTTACAGGATATATTTAACTACAATCAAACCATAATTTAATTTAATAAACATTGCATACAGCAATTATCATCAAACCATACTACGCAGAAAATTCAACACATAATTATCCTCTCCTCTTCAAAGAAATAAGTCCCTCAACAGGCAAAACGCAATTAACGCACCGCAGCAATTTGGCATTGCGCAACAAAATCGAACGTCAAACCCGCGAGACCCAAAATCCAATCGCCGCCGCGCGAAACCCATCATCTAAACCCCTCAATCCCGCGCGTATACGAACGCGAATTTGCCCCGCGAAGCAAAAGCGCCCGGGCGGAAGCTCCTCAAAAACGCCGATCGAATTCCGCGCTTCGCCCCCGCATTATATATATACCTACAGGCGGCAATCCGCGCTTATGTCACACCGGCCGTTTCCGCGTAATGGGAGCCTATACGCGGGGGGGGGGGGGGTGGCTCGCCCCGAGAATTATATTTCGCCCCCATGAATATTCAAGCCTATCCGTCTCGTTACACGCGCCGCCCCCGCGAATTTGCAATGCGCGACCGACCGATACCAGAGACACGCGGGGTATTATGCGGCCGTGCGCGCGCGACCTCGTAAGATTTCCGCGGGGCGGGCTGAACGAATGCGACCGGCTATGATCCCTTTATTACGGGAGTGGTATAGGTATTATATACGAGGAAATTTACAGAAAAAAATCTCGCTAGCGAGTTTAAATACTGATGAAAAAAATGTATGAGTTCACATATTTTCTCTTACTTAAGAGATAAAAAATATGTTGAACACGCGATATAGAATAGAATAGAATAGAATAGAATTTATTATTGCAAATAAAAATTTACAAAGTGTAAAAATATATACAATTTTAAAATACATATTTAAGGGGATGTGAAACCCAGGCGTAGGAATCTTCCGTACCGGCATCGGTATTTTCTTCGTTTTCTCAAAATCAAA
>JAXIUT010025436.1:0-16540 GCA_035586675.1 Eurytoma californica | reverse complement strand
ATTGCTGGTTTAGTTTTTACTGTAGTAAAAACTTCCAGCCACACATCACACATTCACTCATACCAGTAGAAGTCATGATTATTTTACTTTATTTTATAATTAAATTGTATCAAATCTTAGATCAATTAAAAAACATCGTAAAAATTATTAATGATAGTGAAAATTATTAGTGATAATTAAATCACTGACCTTAATTCATGAACCAAATGAGCTGTGATTCGAGATCCAGATGCTGCAAGGGGATGTCCAAGGGCAATAGCGCCTCCATTAACATTGAGTTTGTTGATATCCAAATTTAAGTCTTTAGCACAAGCAAGTGTTTGTGCTCCAAATGCCTCATTGATCTTTATAAAAATAATTAATGTTATTACAATTACATTTTATTAGTTAGTACTTCTTAGACAATAGCTTACCTCTACAAGTTCTAAGTCATTCAGTGTTTTTCCTGCAGCTTTCAGGAGACTTTTTATGGCTGGTGATGGTCCAATACCCATGATAGTGGGATCCACACCAACAGTGCTGTAGCCGACTAATCGAGCCAATGGCTTCAGTCCATGCTTCTTGACAGCTTCTTCACTAGCTAAAATTACTGCTCCAGCTCCATCACAAACGCCCTAATGATTACGTATAAATAATGTTTTTAGAACATATTGCTTACCATGAAATAATTCCATTATTTTAAAACAACTTACCGATGCAGTACCTGCAGTGACTAAACCGTCTTTTTTGAAAATTGAAGAAAGTTTGGTCAAATCTTCAATTTTAGTTTGAGGTCTGGCATGTTCATCAACTTCAACTAAAATTTCTTGTTTTCTTGTTTTTATTGTTACAGGTGCCATTTCAGCCTTAAAGTAACCACTGTCATTAGCTGAAATATTTAATTGTAATTTAATTCTTCATAATTATTTATGAACAAATTATTTTTATTATAATTACAAACCAATTTTCCACTGCTGTTGACTTCTTAAAGCAAATTTATCGACTTCCTCTCTTGTTATTCCAAATTGTGCTCCAAGTTTTTCTGCAGTCATTCCCATAGGTAAACCACAGTGGGTATCCACTAACCCAAGCCACAGTGAATCTTCAAATTCATACTTTTGACCCAAAGCAGTTCCAAATCTAACATTTCTGACAACAAATGGCATTTGACTCATATTTTCAGCACCACCAGTCAAAACAATTTCTGCTTCGCCTATTGCAATGCTCTATCAAATTCAAAACATTAATTATTATTAAAAATCTAATTTTTATTAAACTAATGTTAATTTTATATTTGTATTTACCTGAACTCCATTAACAATAGATTGGAATCCTGAACCACATAATCTGTTTACACCTAAAGCTGGTTTTTCAAGAGGAATACCACATTTTAACAAAACATGTCTCGGCATAAAAGCACCATCAGAAGATGAAAGCTATAAATGTTTAATAATTTGATTATACATGTACGCATAAATATACAATAAATTAACAATTATTTTATTTATATTTTAATTTACTTACTGGCAGTACATTGCCAATTACTACATTATCAATTTGCTCAGGCTTCAAATTAGCAGATTTCATGGCAGCATTGGCTGCGACTACTGATAATTCTGTTATACTTTTGTTCGTAAACATACCACCCATTTTTCCAAAGGGTGTACGTTTCGCTCCAACAATGAAAATTCCTAAAAAAATTTAATTTTAATCATAGTGCAGTACTAATTTAAATATAAACATTTAAGTATTCGGCATTTAGATAATTACTTAATTTTGATAAAAAAAGTACTTATATTTACGAAAAAGAATCATCATATTGAACTTTGAATGTATATTCTGAAGTGTTTATGCAACTTAACTAATTGGCAAGATAAAACTCTATTTACGAATCGGAAAGAAAAATACTTTTTTTTGTAATGTAAAACAATAAAAATATTAGATTACAAGTAAACAAGATATTTTTAGAAATATATTGTTAATTAAAATAATGAGAAAATGAAAATAGTGTTCGTTAGTAAAACACGGTGACGAAAAAGCATTGGCGAACTTAATCGAAATCTAAAAATACTTAAAAAAAAACTTAAAACTATATTCAAAATAATCTTAGAATATATTTTTAATACCTTTAGCAAGACTGGTCATCTTGAAGTGATTTATGCAATTGTATTAATTAAATATAAAAAATCGTTTAATTCCTTTGCCAACTCAGTACTCGACGGCTTCTCCCCAATGAATGGAGGAATGGAGATGGAGACAAGACTAAGTAGTCGGCATTCGGCAACAAGTGTACCCACACGCATATACGACGACTCGCGATCCAGCATATACGTATACGTATATATACGCGTCTTCGAAACTCCGATCAAAGTCCAACCATATGTTCCCGAGGTAGCGTTATAATAGTGGGGGCAAGTAAAAATCGCCGCGTCACGGTGGTTCTGTACGGTACTGAATTAAGTTACTTTTTTAAATGATAATGCGTACGTATGTATGTACTTTAAAAACAGCTTCATTCAATACAAATAAATATGGGAATTATTCTTCTACTCAGTGAAGTTTTTTTTTATAGGTGCAGAAAGTACAATTTTGTTACACAATTAACAGAATCCGTTACTATTGTGAAGTAATAAATAAATTGTGAATAAATGTAGGAACATTTTGCAGCTAGATATTTTGTGGGATTTAAGTATAGAAGTGACTAGAAAAAGAATAAAAGCATTTTTCGACTTAGGAAATATTTTTATTGATTCATAATAATTTTTTTTTAATCAAAAGTTTATCTTAAACCTAATGAAAGTTTACAAATCAAAATATTTAGAAAGGAGTCATTTATCTTACGATATTATAAATAAAATCTGGTTTATAATAATAATCATTATCACAAGCCAATTACACTAAAATAGACGGCTGATTTTTTAGACTAAAAAAGTTGACAAGCAATTTCAATGCTCGTCGTTATAAAAAAAATCACTCCTTCTAAAATGTTTTGAGCTAAATTCATTTTTTCTCCATTTACAATACCTATAATTACAAAATTGAAAATAACTAGAAATAGACGAATAAATACAGGCGACACAGGCGCTTCTTTAACTTTAAAACATGATAACTAAAGTCCTGCTTTAAGCTTAAGATCATTTTTTTCTTTCGTGTAAAAACATCTGTTTCAAAAAAATCTCTAGTACTCAATTTATTCCATCAATCTCGAATATCTGCTTTCCTGGCATAATCATGTCCCTAGAAGAAACAAATTGAGATTAAACAAGAGATTGAGCAAGAATTTTATTTTATATCAATCTACGTGAAAATATTATATCGTCGCTCCTAACGAAGAAAAGCACATTTCACGAGATTCCACTGAAAAGAAAGTATATTTCGTGAGTTTCCCCCTTGAAGAAGTCATTGTCCGAAAACGTTAAACGTTTTAAAACCGTTTAATACCTCGTCTTGAAAATTTGTGCGGTTAGACTCACAAAAAGGCACATTTAGAGAGATTTCCGTGAAAACTTAAAAATTCCTAATTGTGCTTTTCTTCGCGACAGATTTGAATTGTGCTTTTCTTCGTCGGAAAAAGTGAAATGTGCTTTTTTTCGTCGGGAAGAAATGAAATGTGCTTTTCTTCGTTAAGAGCGACTATATCAGATCTCATATGAGATTTTCGCACATGAGATCTCACAAGAGATGAGAGTTCTCATATGAGATCTCATATTTTTACGCAAGAGCAGAATAGCCAAAGTCAACTTACTTCTTGGAAGGTTTCGTACATCTCTTGAGAGGTTTGATTTGAAGAAAAGATAGCCTTTAAAGTACGTCTAACAGGCGGATCTACAGCATAATCCAACGCTGACCAAGTACATTCTTTTTCATAAAGCTAAAAAGTAAAATATTTCCATTTAAAATTGCTCATCTAATGTGATGGTTGGTATTTACTGTTTTCTAAAATAAATACCTTCATAGTGGTATCGATACTAATAACGGTATCGCTGACGCGCTCATCTTGATCATTTTCAAAGACAATTCTAGCTCCCAGGAGATCGGAATCGTAGAGCACCTTTATGTTGCCCATGGCTTGTTGCTGCCACGTAAGTCCACCCTCGTTCTGCGCGTATAGTGTTGCTCTCTTTTCCAACATCTTTACTTCGTCTTCCTCCTCCTCATCCTCTTCTTCCTCGTCGTCATAATCGTCACCATCTTCATATTCGTCTCCGTATTCATCATATTGAGCCTCCTGATAGCTAGCTTTCGAATTATCTAAAAGACAAAATTATTTTACGATATTAATATACATTTCAGTATTAAATATTCACTAAAATTATTTACTTGTTCTAATCATACTCACCATAGTACAGTATTAAAAAAAATAACACAAATGAATAATTTACAATTTTTAAGTGACTTAATCAAATAAAATTGTACCTTATGAAAAAACAAAAATCGTATGTAAAAAAAGAGTAAAAAAATATATAAAGCAATGAAACCAAACGAGTGCTAGAAATATGATTTTTATTCATTACTAAACGATCTAAGATGTATTACATAAGATTTGATTGCAATTAACATAGTGCAAAAGCAAAGAAAAGGAGAGTATAAAATAATAATTATAAATTATAGTACGACACAAGCGCATAAAATAAAAGAAAATTGATTGATTAAATCAGAGAATTATCAAAACAGTCAATCAAAATTAAGCTACCATGAAAACACAATGTTAGAGATATTTAAATAAAATCAGGTACATGAAATTAAAATTTAATTCGTTATGTACATAAAGTAACAAATTAGTATTAGTAAATAAATAAAAAAACCGAATGTTCCAATTTAAAACGTATTTTGTAAGGCAACGAGTCAAATAGAAATGTAAAGAATGTAAGTAGCAGGATTAGGAATTATTTTGATTTTTTTTATTGCGATTACAAGCGGATGACCATCAACTTGAGCAAGTTGATACAGCTCACGGTAAAAGATATAAAGATAGAAACAAAGAAGAGCTTTAAGTACTTTTAGCGTGAACTGCATGCAATAATAAAGCACCGTAATGTTTTTCACTCTCATATTTCGATCTCACTTTAATACACTTCGCTACCTTGGTTCTGTCGCTCAGCCAGGACGCTCTGCGCCTTGTCCACCGCCTCCTTGAATTGCTTAGCGAGCTCAGGCGACTTGAATCTTACCGCCAACTGCTCGATCTCCGGACTCTCGGGCTCAGCATAATTCATGCCAGCCCACATCCAGGCCCGATCCGACGAATTCAGTTCTCGGAACTCGATACCCGGCGTCAGCAGCAAATTGCACACAACCTTGTGCACCTGTTCACGGCGCAACAACAGCCGGTAGCTGCTGTGTTCCGCATGGTACAACAACTTCATTTCACCTGTACCTCGCTCCTTCCACTCTTTCGTTTTCTGATCGTATCTGTAGAGTTTAGCGCGTTGGCAAAATACTATATACGAAAAAAAAAGAAATCTTTGTTACATAAACATCTTACTTAACTGAACTGCCTTATACATAAATTTACAATTACTGTCTTTTACCTTTCTCTTCATCTTCTTCTCCTGTTCGAACCTCAATAGCATCGGGCAATGGAATGATAGGTTCAAAGTAAGGATCGTGGTCATCACCATTTTCATTTTCATCTTCTCCCTCTTCATCGTCCTCGTTAGTCTTCTTCGCATTCGGCGATTTGGATGGGGTCTTTTTTGTTAGGGCGTTTGAAGCAGTTTTTGCTCTAAACACTGAAGTTCCAGCTCCATCAAATGTAAAGTTTGGATCTACAGAAAAAAAGTCGCGTTATTCTCATCAACATTCTATAATTATATTAAAAGTAATTGGGAGAAACTTACCTGCTTTAAACGCTGGTTGCTGAGTATCACTAGTCTGTGCAGCGAGGGCAGAGAATGTTAATGAATTTTCAGTGGGCAAAAAGCTTACGCCTTCTTTCTTTGTGGTGTCATCAGTACCCTTTCCACCAAAAAGATTGCCGGTAGGTGGTTGTGTGCTGGTGAATAGATTAGTCGTAGAGCTAGGAGTGCTATTGGCAAAGCTCGACGTTGACGAGAACAGGTTTGTGGTACTGCTCGGAGTAGCAGCGGTAGTCGGTGCGTTGCCAAAAGCAGTTGTGCCGAAAGATGCTATAACATTTTTTTTATTAATATTTGCCCGAGAATGAAAAACAATGAAAATATATATATATTAGTTTAAAGCAAACCTAGCTGCGGGCTCTGCGTTGCAATCGATCCGAAGCTTGGCGGATTACTGGAACGATCTCCAAAAAGTGGTGTCGTAGAACCAAATGTAGAGTTGGTAGTAGTAACAACCGGTGTGGTTGTTGAGCAAAACAAGGATGTGGTGGTAGTAGTCACCGATGTGGTTGAAGCTCCGAATAATGGTTTAGCAGCAGTGGAATTTGCGGAAGATGTGGTCATACCACCAATACTTGCCGAGCCTCCGAACATAGTGCCAGTGCTCACCGTACCTCCGAAAATACTACCAGAAGCACTAGTGGTAGAAGGTTTACCACCGAATATATTAGTTGTCGTGTTAGCAGGGGCTGAAAAAATGTTGGTCGTCGATGCCGTTGTCACAGTTGCATTCGTGCTACCACCAAAAATATTGTTCGTTTGCAGCTTAGGACTGCTAAAGATATTAGTCGCAGTGGTGGTGGTCTTGGTCTCGCTGACGGTGAGCTTGGGTTCGCCGAAAGCTGGAGCTGGTGCCGACCGGTCTCCAAATATGGGCTTGCTGCCGCTAAAGATATTTTTCGGAGGTTCTGTTGTGGCAAACGTTACAGGTACTGTGAAGCTTGGGGCTCCGAATACAGGAGTAGCTGAAGCGTTAGTGGTAGTGCTGATACCTCCAAACAATGGCTTAGCTGCATTAGACGTAGCTCCAAAACCGAATATATTGGTTGGCGCAGAGGTGGTCGTTGCTACCGTTGCCGACGTTTGAGTTTTGCTTGCTGGACTGCACATTTTCAAATTCTCAAGCACCTCGTGAGCATTAGATATAGAAGTGCCGAATGACATCTGACTTCCAAACACAAAGCCTGTTGATGGTTTATTAGCATTACCATTCTCGAATAAGGGTTTATTTGTTCCGAAGGCCGGAGTGGTTTTGCCAAAGCTGAAAACTGATTGGGCAGCAGTTTGGTTTGGTTTAGGTGTTTCTTTGGCTACATCTTTAAAGAGAGGTTCGTCCGTTTCCCTACAGCCAATACAACCAGGACAATCAGGCTTATACTTGTAAGAATAGAAGTTGTCGGGTAACTGAAGCTTCTGCGCTGCAGCTTTTTCTTCTGGTGTTACTTTGACCTCGTACACGATCTCGACGTCCGACGACGAATCTTTCGGTGGCTCTTTTGTTTCCTTTTTGCTGGGGGCAGTAGTACTGACTGAATGTTTAGTGGAAGTTTCGGAACCCAGAGATTTGCAAGCGTCGTCGACTGCCTGTTTGAACGCATCGGCGACCTCAGGTGTCTTAAAACGGCAAGCGAATTGCATATATTCTATTTCACCTTCACTGTAATCAGCTGCAGACCACATCCACGTCTTATTATCCTTCGAATTGATTTCTAGTGCAGATGTGACAGCATGATTCAAACACAATTTTAAAACCTGATCTCGCCTCATTACCATCCTTAACTTTTTGGTTACTGTGTGTCGTAAAAGCTTGATATCTCCAAGACCACGTTCTTTCCACTCTTTCGTAGCAGCATCAAATTTGAAGAGCTTAGCCCTATGACTGTACAATACGTCTTCGTTCTCTTCGCCTGTCTTGACGTCGACCTTATCAGGGAGTGGAATGACAGGTGGAAAGTAGACATCGTCGGCTTCCTCAACTACATCATCGTCACTGGTTTCTGCTTTCTCAGGCGATTTAACTGGTGGTGATTTGCCTTGGAACTGGAAGTCGAATGATTTGCCAGGAGAGCCGAAAGTGTAAGGACCACCGTCGGCTTTAGGCGGTGTGCTTGGAGGTGGTTGTGTACCAAATAAGAAACCAGTAGTGCCAGAAGCAGCGGTTTTGTTACCACCGAATATGGAGATAGGCGAAGATACTGCTTTTTCACTAGCCTTGGAGAGATTGAAAGTGAAACTAGATTCTTTATTTGCTGCTGGCTGTGCATTCTATATAAAAAAAAATAACAATAAAATGTAAATCGTACATATTAAATTATTCGAAAAATTCAAAAAATGAAAGCAATAATATTTTAATAAATTCAAATATACCTGAGGTATACCAAAAGTAAAAGTACTCTTAGTGTCGGGTGTTTGTGAGTTAATGAGGAAACCGCCAGTAGTCTTGGGTTTAGGAGGCATAGAAGGATCCTTCGAAGCATCGCAAGCTGCACAATACTGATTCGACTGGCTATTCAAAACGTAACACTGTTTACACTCCCAAGAACCAGGTGCTGTTTTGAATAACTCTGAAAGAGGTTTGTTAACGGTAGGTGCCGAAACAATGGACGGCTTATCCGTTGATGGAGCTAAAGCTTGACATGCGACGCATATCGATGCTGTCGAATTATTGCGGGTATAACAGTCCTTGCATTCCCATGAACCTACAAATGTTTAACAAAATGCTATAGTTGTATTAAAAAATGATTATTTATGCTATAACAGAATAAAAATCTAAAATACCTGCTGGTGGTTTAAATTGATCAAACAAATTTTTACTGACAGACTGAATTGTGGGTCTAGCTGATGAAGCAGGGGCTGGTGCAGCCGAGACTGGTGGAGCAGAGGCTGGTGAAGGTGCCTGACAAGATATACAATTCACAGCTGTAGAATTGTTACGAGTGTAGCAATCTTTACATTCCCAGGAACCAGCTGCAGGTTTAAATAATTCTGACAGCGGTTTTTGTGCAGTTGAGACTGAATTACTAATTGGTTTGCTAATGGATGTTTGTAAATAGGAATTGACAGTTTTTTGAAAAGCAGCGGCCTGAAAAATAAAGTATTCATTTTTTAAACATTTATTTTTCAATTATCACAACATTTTTACGAATAAATTATACCTGTTCATGATTCTTGAATCTAGCTAAATAAGAATCAGATGTATTTTTGTCACCTGGGATGGTCCAGTTCACTGTATCAGATTTCAAATTCAAGACAACAGATGAAGTTATAATTTGATTAAGAATATTTTGAGAATTATCTTCTTTATTCATCAAGAAGCGAATATTTCCAGTCAATTTGTCCGAGAGAACCTTCATAAAAAAAAATAATATAATTTTAATTTAAAATTACAAATTATTAATTCATATTAGGTTTCCTTTGAAAATTAAATTTTCAACATACTTTCAGTACACCATTGCCTTTTTCGTTCCAAATTTTAGTGTTACTGGTAAAGTGCATAAGGTAAACGTTTTGCTCCGTTATAACAATTTCATTATCTCCCACATTAGTAACTTCCAGAGCTTGAGGGCGCATAAGCACAGTCTTTGCAGCTGTAAATTATGATATTTTATTTTAGAAATAAAGTTAAATATGTTATAGGTAACCACATTTTGTTTTATTTTACCATCTTGGCTAAATATTGGTGTTTGAGTGTTTGTAGTAGTGGAAAAGTTGCCGAAGTTGAACAAAGAACCAGAAGCTAGTTTGGTTGCACTGCATTCTGTGGTCTTGGCAAAAGAAAATGAAGCAAATGGACTGGGCTTGGGTTGTTCATCAGGTTTCTTTTGAGGTGTTATAGATGTTTCCGAAGATGTAGGCTTCTGTATTATGGGCGATGCTGTGAAGGAGAAACCTCCTATCTTCTCAACAGGCTTATTGGCACCTTGGTCTGCTTTTGCAGCTGTTTTTGTTGTACTTGTCTCAGTACTAAAATATTAACTCAATTGTAAATACAATTTTATTTAATTGAATATAATAGTATTATTAAAATGTATACCTAAAAGTGGCCTTGATGTTAGCCGCCGTTTTGTCAGTGTTTTCCGGTAAACTATCTCTGGCCTTCTCGAAGTGATGTTTAAAGTTGGCTGCCTCTTCAGCGGTCTTGAACCTGATGCAGAGCTTCTCGAGTCTGAGTTCCTCATCAGCGAAATCATTTGCTACCCACATGTACGCTTTGTCATTGTTGGGCATGGGAGAGAGTTCTATATCCTTACGAAGCATGTGATTCGCGCATATCTTGTGCACTTGCTCGCGTCGCATTAGCAGGCGGACTTTACCCTCGGTATTCCGCAGCAGTTTGACGTTACCGATACCTCGCTCCTTCCATTCTTTATCGACGAAACGGAAGAGCTTGGCTCGCGCGCAAAACAGCTCTTCCTCGTTTTCTTCGCCAGTAGTTACTGGAACCTCATCCGGCAGTGGGATAATCGGAGCGAAGTCTGGAATAGGATCGTGCTCCACTTCTATTACGTCCGAGCTGCTGTGCCGTGAGCCCGTTGACAGGACACTCGAATTTTGATTATCTGCCACTAAAAGAAAAGATTTAAACTATTAGCTAGATTTTACAGTAAATTGTATGGCAACTTAGAAAGCTTACTGTTCGATATGTTATGAGGCGATGTGATCGTCATTGTGGCAGAAAGAGGTGGTAGGATTACGGTGGTTGGAATGGTCGGCTGACTGGGCATAGAGATCTGGTAGTTGTGCGGCGCATTAGGATCTTGAGACTGGCTAACGCCGAGCCTATGTTGCGCTGGAATGGTTACACTAAGGGTTGGCTGCACAGTTGGAGCCGTCGTCGGTAGAGTGTCGGATGTTGTGATTACGACGTTAACCGGTGGCACTTTACTCGTGACTGGTACGGTAGTCGCTACGTCCTTCGGTATTTGTGCAGTCTCAGATTCATTTATTATGCCAAAGCCACTAGCAGTCTTCGATTCGAGTTTCGTAGTATCACCGAGTTGGAATTGGCTAAGCTGTTGGGTAAGTTGTGGTTGCTGCGTCAGCAATGGGAGGTCCATGCGACCGGCAAAGAACGAGCTCTCCGTCAGTTGTTGCATCGAGGTCAGCGGCTGCTCTAGCCCACCGCGATAAAGCGAGGACGGAGGATAAAGTCCAGGTGGATAAATTCCAGGCAGTGCTTGACTGGCGACAGCTGCAGGGTCAGCAAACGGCAAGTGAGCCGCCGGGCCCTGATAATAGCTCTGAAGAGCTGCTGGTGATGGATACATCAGCGGCGAGTAAGGATGACGTGTGGCAGCAAACAGATTTTGCGGTATACTTGTTCGACTGGCTGCGGGAGTCGCTAGAGCTGGGTTACTGAAACTATTGTAGTCTCTGAAAGAAATTTATTGTCACTATCTTGTCTCTCGAGAAGTTTTCAATTTTGCCAAAACTTTATTTCTTGTTACCTGTAATCTTCTTCACTGTAAGCATATAATTCGTCCTCAAGAGTGTGATTACTGACAGGGGGCTGTGGACGAGGCTTTTGCGTGTCTTTGCGCGCTGATAATTTAATCAATTCATCGAGTTTTAAAATCATAGTTTTATGATTGGCACGATATTCTTCTACAAGCATCTCAACAGAGTGAGCGAGTTGACGGATTTGAGCATCCAGTCTTTCAGGACTTGGACGAGCTTCCTGCAATTCAATCATCGTAAAAAATATTTTATTAAAACCATTGAAAAAAATATAGTATCAATTTGCAATATTTAATTATATTCACATTGCGATTTCGAGATATGTCTAAGATATCTTGACCCTGTCGAGGTGTGCTAGATTGTCTTGGTGTTCGCCTAGCATTTCTTATCGGCGTTTGCATGGAATTATTTATTAAAGTCAAGGAATTATTAACTATTGGGTGTTCATCACTGTGAGCTGATGAGTAACTTTCTTCAGAGACGTCATCACAATCGTTCCGATTACCTACAAGATTTTTTTTTATTCAATAATTCGAACAGTAATAATAAAATATAATATTACAAAAAAAGACTGGGTCAACCGCAAAGAAATAAACATAAAAATATTCATATTTGCGGGATCCCCGAAAAAAAACGGAAATATATTTACGATCGGCATGAACTGTATCCGGATCAATTCTTTTAAGTTCATTTTCGACTTTGGTAATGTAAGTACAAAGCTCGGCATTCAAAGGATGTTTCGGATCGGCTTCTGGACTCCGCAGTCGATCCAAAGTGAGGTAAAAACAGTTTCTTGCTTTAGATAAAATAATAACGTGTTGAGATCTCATTTCCGAAGTAACGCTTTCTTTCGGCGATGAATGTATTGTTTCATCCGCCAATTTATAGTAAATCTAAATAAAAATTGTTTAATGAATATAAAACACTCATTATATTTTCATTATTTTATCTTAAAACTTAAACGTATTCTTTAATATTACCTTGCCCTGTTCGAACGACGCTTCTGGACATCTCAAAGCCTGCAAAGCATCAATAGCTTGTTCATACAGTTTGTCTCTTACAAGTTTCTGAGCCATTAATAATTTTCCTTCTTCTATAGCTTGCGTAATTTCCATATTATTCATTTCACGCCTGTAAATAAAGGCGCATGATTAGAAATGTTTAATTTACTTCATTTTCTAATATAGCTAAGTGTTGAGCTATCTTTGCTTACCCAATATAAGAAAATAATTTAATTTGCGAAGAGCGAATAGTTTGACTATTTTTTAGTTTCTCAAGTAGAGGTATAACAGATGACCAGTACAATTCAGCACGAGCCTCCAAAACGGGAATGTCGCCACTTTCAGGATCTTTTACTCTTAATTGTTTTGCCTTAAAGTAAATAAATTAATATTTAATTAATTGCTACATTTTTTTTATTCTTGAATAAAGATTTAAATTAACGTTGTATATACTCACTCTGTAACTGAATATTCGAGCAAGATGTACTAAAATGTTAGGATGTAAACCATGATTGCCAATGCAACGAATGACTTCTAAACCCCGTTGTAAACTTTGCCTAGTGTCGAACATATCATCTAATGCTTCTTTGCGGTACATTTTGTATGCTGCTGACCACCTAAATTCAAAGTATTTAATTTGTATTTTTGTTACATTTAAATTAAAGAATGTTCAAATGGGTTTACATTTAATAAGCTTACCATTTCTCTTGTTCTTGAGTACACAAAGGATTTGTCAAGTCTGCTGGCAATGTTGGTAGCCTATCAGGATTCAAAAGATTATTTCGTTGCTGCTCTTCAACGACAGCAGAAGCACACAATGCTAAAAAACGTATTTATTGATAAGCATTTGAAAAAAAATCTTAAATAAATTAGAAAGTTAACATTCAATCAAAATAATACCTGCAGCATTCAAGAAAGCATCTATATCGAGACGACAAAGTGTGATTGGCGATGCTTGGTTGAGATTGTAAACGGAAAATTGCAATTGTGGAAATAGGTGCGAGGATAAATTTGGCTCAGGACCTTCTATTTTACTTGCTTGCGGTCCACCAACATTATTATTGCAATTTTTAATAGCAGGCCAAATCTGATGATGTAAAGAGTAGGGCCACACTTCTTCGGCAACTGAAAATAATTATGTATTAAATTTATAAAATTTATTGTAAAAGAAAAAACATTATAAACAATTTGCACTTCTTCTGTTAAATAATGCATATGGCTCAAGATTATTTTGTCACAAGGAGACATGCATGGCTTGTGTTTCAGTAAAAGTGTTAGAATAATTATTAATAATTATAATAATAATAATAATTATAATTATTAATAATTATAATAATACAGAATAAAAACTACTTTTGATTTCTTAAAGAATCAACTCTAATCAATAAATTGTAAATATTTTTTTTTATATTGTAATAGAGATAAGGAATTTATGTGCATAAGTTATCTTTACCTTTATCATATCTTTTCAACTCATTGCGAGAGATAAGTCGGAATGGTGGATTCATTGCATTGTTATTTGTAAAATATGATGTTCTGATTTTTTGGTATATTTTGCCTACAAAAATTCTCTGAAAAATAAATATTTATTTATGATATTTATAGAAATTTATTTAACTTATGTTTTGATTTAAAACTATGCTCGATTTTTTAATTACCTGATACAATCGTTCTCTCCATGAACCAGTACAAAATTTTTCAATATTTGCTATGAGCTTTTTCTGATTGCCCCTTGCATAATCATGAAGAACGTGAGCTAAAATAATTAACCAGATTAAATTTTCTATTATTGTAAATATTAGTACGTAAAAAATCATTTTCATCATACCAGCTTGACTGCACCGATAATTTCCATCACGGTGCCATAACTGAAGCTGATTTTTCATTGAAGTATCTAGGTGTGTTACCCAAGAAGGTGTGAGATCAATCGGTTTCACATGCATTGCAGTTAATAAAAGAGGAGCGCATAATCTACCAGCCTCACTCCAACTGCTTTGCTCTCGTTTTGTATCTACCAGCAAGAGACAGGCCATATGAAAATGTAACTGGCCCCACATGTGCACAAATATGCTTTCTGTGAGGGAAGGGTAGCTTGAAAAACTCTGGCCTTTTGCTTCAAATAAATGTTGATCAAAGCTGCAATTAAACATATTGCTCAATTAATAAATTGTATATATTCTTTCTCATTTTAAAAAGTTTGCAACTTACTTATAAACTGCTTGAATAGCTTCTGAAGTTTTATTGACAATATTTCCCTGTTCTTTAAGTGATAAAGCAGCATAGCGTTCTAAAGATGAAATATACGATATCCAAAAGGACCAATTCAATTGTCTGCTATTTTTACATTTTAAAAATAAGTCACATAACGCTTGATACCAAAGCAGACTGTCCCTATGAATGTTTGTCATTTCAATTTCAACTGCATGTTTATAAGCGTCATCAAATTTATTCTTTTCCATGTAATGCTTCAGAAGTTTAACCCTAAGTTGTACATCTGTTGGTCTAGCAGTTAATTCAGCTAAAATAGAGAAAAATTCTTTTTTAAAACAATATAATGCAACCTCATAGTAAAAAATACACGCAATATAATAGTTAAAAATACTGCTAAAATAAAAAACTATAACTTTATTACCTGTTATAAGTTTTTCAAGGTCTTCTTCACTATTAGTTGGTCGTTCTATTGACAGAATTTTTTCTTTTAATTCAAAAACTACTTTGTGTCTTGGAAAATGTTGGTCAGCTCTCTCTGCCCAATATTTTGCACGATTTACATCAATTCCTACTTCTGGATCAGCCATGAGTTCACAAACTAGAACGCATAAAAAAATTGGATAAAATATTGTTGAACGATCAAATGTACTGAACCGTATCAAGCTTAAATAATTATTTACCTTTTAAAATCAGATCTTTTTGCCTAGCATCGAGTTCAAAAGCATATTTATACTGAACGAGAGCTGCTTCCTTTTGGTTCAGAGCCTCAAGTATTTGTCCCATAAGCTTGTGAGCTTTTGCTTCTTTACGAACTTCCACGTAACGTGAAAGGTAGCGTCTGGCAGATTCATAATCACCAACGTGATAATACAGCTCGGCTATTTTGTAGCATCGAAGAGTTCTCTGTAAAGTTAAAAGCAAGTTAGCCAATAGCCCTAAAGCTTCAGAAAGCCCCCCTCCCCCCTTTGGCATTTCAAGTCTCTCCGATTACCCAAGAAAATGGGATTAGGCAACAGAGAGCTTGGCCACGAGACGCGATGACTGTTCGTCCACGTTTGAAAAGGCGGACTCCCGAGGGCGCGCGAACGGAAAGAGCGGTATAGACAGGGCAGTGGGACGCGCTCACCTCGGTCTCGCTCTGCAGCTTGCTGAAGATCTCCAGCACGTGGTGATCGACGCCCTTCTTGGAGCGGAACATGTCGGCGGGTGCTCGACTGGCCTCGGGAAGCGGGGAAGACGGGGCGCGCGCGCCTAACCTCGTGGTTGGCGGCACTCGGGGCGCCGGTCGTGGCTGCCTTGTACCACTCGCTGCGAACTCGCCTCCGTTATCGTGGTCGCGGCTCCGGGTTTCCGCAGTCCTTCCAGCGCATAATACGCCGCTGTACGGCTCTCGGGGTGCGGAGGCCGCTTGTTCGGAGCTTCCTCGTGACGAGCTTCGGCTGCGGCTTGCCTATGCGATCCTCGGGACCTCGGGACGAGCGTTCGCGAATCGCGCGGGCTCCTCTACTTTTGCACCTGCGTTGTGTCGCGCGCGAGGCACACGTTCGTTGGTCCGATCGTACAATATACGTAAGCGCGCGTTGCGGAAGCGCGAGAGCCGCGCCGCGGCGCCGGCGCGCGGGAGAAATGCGCGACCACCAGTGGCCGCCTTGATTTCCTTGATTCTTGAAGGCAGAAGGCTTGAACTTACGTTTTCCTTCGCAATTGCCAATTTAATTCGCCTGCTGCGGGACCCGCTGCACATCGAGATGCATTCGCGGCGACGCCGATGCAATTCTGCAACTTCTTAACGTACTTTTTTAATTTTGGGGATTTGATTTTTTTCGATGTCGGTCAAGGCCGATTCTGCCTTATCATTGATGAGAAATTTCTAGATCAAATTAAATCTAGGTAAACTGCAAAATTCAAACTTGTAAACTTAGACCTTATATATTTGGTCGCACTCACATCATCATCATGCGATAATAGTATATTACGTACCTGGCCCTGTATAATAAGAAATGTCTCAGATCACATGTAATTGTCGATCGAGGC
>JAXIUT010025425.1:0-16542 GCA_035586675.1 Eurytoma californica | reverse complement strand
ATTTAGGCACAAGAAAACACCATACAAAGTTTTGAAGAGATTGGTGTTCCGGAGGTGTGACACTCTCCTGGTTAGTTATTAATTAGTTTTTCAGAATTGACTATGATATCACTATACATCGTACATATAGATTTAAAGTAGCTGTAATTTATATGACTGCATTTAATGCGATATTATTTATATGAGGTATTTATGAACATCGTGCAATTTTTAATTTTGTAAAAACTGAAATTTACAATAAACAACTATTCTTTTCTACTTTATTGAGTGTGTAATTCACGACAACCTGTTTATATATTTATGAATCTTTTCAATTTATATTACGAATTATTAAATTAACATAAGTTATTTATATTGAGTATTACTTTAGTATTTGTTTACATTATTTTATTAATGTACTCAAGTATATTTAAAAAAATGTTGTTTCTAATTGTTTTGCCCTGCAAGGCGATTAAAAAACTCTCTCCCTCGTTGTTTTGCTCTCTGCTGGACCGGAGAAATTTCGGCGGAACTCTGTATCCTTTTTTTCCTCCTCCTCGGACAGGTCCTAAGGCCGATCTTTCGCGTCTGGCGATTGCGCAACCGCCGCAGGTAATAATCTCTCGCGGAGTACATGCCCGCTCTGATCCAGCTTCCCTTTTTTTCCATCGCGTTTTTTGCCGCTCGCGCTTTGCTTAAAGGAGAGAAAATTTCGCCGCGGAGATGTGGGGAGCGGTGCGCGCGTTCGAGTAAAAGTTTCTCGGTGCACGCGCGCGGCGCCGCCGATGCGGTGAAGGTCGCGCCATTTCGCAAACCCTCGGCGCCGTTGCCGGAACCTCGTTGACGTTTAATTGTCTCGGCCAAGCGAGTTTCCCTCCTTTTTCGCTGTATGTTGCGAGAGGTTCACGCCGACGGTTTCGGCTATTTTTTACGTCGATGTTTTGATGTGAATAAAAAATGACTATCTATGGGTTTCAGGTTTTCTACTCTTGGATTTTGATATGTTTGGAATGATGGTAAAAGTTTGCTGGTAGGAATTATCATAATTATTTGTAATGAACTGTGCATAACTTACACTAATTTATTATCAAGTTGATAGGGGACATAGTGAAACTTGAAGTTATTGAACTTTTAGGATACTCTGTAAATTTATATAAAATTTTGCTATAAATATTTTGAAACTATTGTAAATTTCCACCGTTTGTTTTAGTATTTAGAAAACTTGGGACTAGAGTAGCCGCCTGGCTGCAAAGTATAAAAATTTCTCTGTCAATTTCTCGGTTAAAGGATCTCAATAAGCTTCGTAAGATATTCGTTTCCGGCTGTCATTCACGTATCTTCGAAGTGAAAAAAAATCCCAAAAATTTCTCTGAAAAATAAAAGCAGTTCTCCCTCACACCCACGCGAAGTCCGAGCATGCGGAACCAGTGCAGCGGGACACGTAGCCGCACGCTTCTCATGGGAAAGGCCCGAAACGACGATACACTTTCTAGATCACTGCGTCCTGGCGATCTCCGTCGCTCGAGCTATTAGTCGTCGCTGCTTATCGGACCATTGCATCATACTCCCGCGCCGGTGTTATTATGGTACTTACCAGTTATGCCCTGCTGAGGAGGAAAAAAGTCGCTTTGTGTTATGCTAGCAGTGTTGAGTGACTTTTCATCGGTAGATCGTTATCTCACAATCAGTGGGGCAGTAGAATGGTGATGGATTTCGTGCAAGAAGTGTCAAGAAAGATACATACTGGTTGAAGTATCAGAGAAAGAGAGATTGATAAAAATTGTAACATGTACGAAGTTAGAAATTTTAAGATCAATTAACCTGTTTGATAAAAATTACCACACGATGATAAGATTAATAAAAAAGTCAAAATTTTTGCAATGCTTATAGGATTAAATTTTTTACGGTGGGTTATTTTTACCAAAAAGGTCACTTAATTTCAAGATCACTATAAGCACATAGTAATTTTTGCAAAAAAGTTTAACAAGTTATATAAAAGATTGATAGATCGACTTAAACTTTACCTTGCTCTTCCACTTCATAATTTATAATTATTTTTGTATCGAAGTTACTTATTTAAATGAAAATTAAACAAAAATGTTTTTTTTTCAAAATGGTATAAAGAAAGTTAATGCAAATTGAACATATCAGACGGCAACATTTTTTGTAAAAGAATTTTTTGTCCTTTTTTCAATTTTAATAACATACAAAAGTCGATCTGTATTTATTTGCATAGATACACCTGATAGAAATATCTCCTCTCACTTCGTTGCGCACAGATGCGCAGATAAGTAGATAGGTAGACAAACATCAATTTGCTTTCTCACCAAAATTAAAATACGCAATAATTAGGATGTAGCATTAATATTACAGAACAGTCTGTTAAAATACTGTCTTTCGTAATAATTCAAATATTTAAAAGAAATGCTTTATCATGCCAACATCAACCATCGCAGTTTTTGGATCAAACAAAGAGAAAGAGGAAGTCGATGGAAAGTGAGCTTTTGTGCGAGGTTTTCTTTTTAGATGTTTCGGGGGATTGCGAAATTTTACGGCGCAACTGCAACTTTCGCGGATTAATGTTTGGCAAGATGATTTACAAGTGCGCCAAGGCTTATCGAGCAGCTTTCGGGAATGATGGAAAGACTTACAATCTGTAACATACGTGGATAAATTGTTCGGTCTACAATAACATTAAATTTATCTAAAATAAATAATTTGTATAAATTACCTTTGATGTAAGAGAATTATTCAAAATTTTTGCAAAAATATCTAAAAGGTGTTGTGCAAAATTAAATTTGCGGTTTTCCTACAGAATTGTGACCTATCTGTTATAGTAAATGTCTAAATGATATTTTGAATTATTTCTGAAAAAATCCTGCACGATTTATTGCTAAATAGTCTTGCAGCAATCATATACATCAGTTTTTAGTCAGGAATAGTAAAATAATAGATATTTCTTTATAAGTGAATACGTTATTAAATTATCTTACATACGAATTATAAAATTCTATACATATAACACAATTTAAATATAAGTAATCGTTTAACTGAACAGGTAGGAAGTAATTAACGTGATGATGGAAAATCGTGCAATTAAAATAAATTTTACAGCGAGTGCTTCCGAGCTTTATGCTTCTACATCATCTTAAACTACCCACATATAACCCCACTCGAACATCGTATAGGTGTGCCCGCTAATGAGCCGCGCTAAACGCGCATATCAAATATCCCTTAATACTTTTAAACTGCTCTTTCGACTTTTCTCATTGGCGACCAACAAAGACTGATTCCCATTATCCTCGAGCATCCCCATTACGCAAGTCCATAAATCCGTCGAACAATGGCCGAAAATCTAATGAGAAATTCCTTTTAAATTTCCATCAGTCATTAGCGGAATCTTTTCAAGTTCCCGACGCGCCGGACTCTCCTTTTTTCTCCTCCTATCTGTCATGTAGAAGTCATTCGAGCGAATGGACCTTTTCACTTTTCGCGCGCTCGGCCTCGTGTAATATACCGCGAGGAAAAAAACGCGATAGTTTTATCGGGATATATTTAATTTCAGCGTTCATTTATTATCGCGAAAGGAGAAAGTGCATCCCGCGCGTATCTCAATGAATAAGGTATTGATTGGTCTGGAACACATTTGTCCATAAATTAGACGGAAATATTTCAGACTCCGCGAAGCAGGAAGAAAATGCGTCAGCTACTTTAGAATTGTTCGATTCTCGCAGTAATTGAGCTTTCCTTATTTGCAGCTCTAACGTCGCTTCTTTTGCAAACGCAGAAAATACAGATATACATTTTTTACGAAAATTTGATTTACTGCACGTTTTAAAATGGTGTTTATAGTTTAAATTATAAATGTAGAAATTCGTCACGTTTCTATGCTGGGAAAGGGGTAATTCCTTTCAAAAAGTTTCAATTAAGTACTCCTTCAGTTTAATCTAATAGTAAGTCGTAAATGCATTGCACTACACATTTGCATGTGCAGTACTGTGATCAATGAGCATATATATTCAAACTTCGATGTTTAATATATAATTTGCAGAAACAGTCCCTCCAATTCACTTCGATAATTTTCGCGCATCGCATAAACGCAACGAAAATCGCCTGCATACTTGATTTTCCCCAGCTTTCATCCAAACTGCACATATTAAATTTCAAATATTTCACATTACAACGCCGCGCGCGCGCGCGTCTCTTCCCCCGGTAAAATCATTTAACGCTTCGTTCCTTTTTACAATAGTCATCAAAGCGTCATTGAAGTGTAATGGAAATAACGCGAATTTCTCGTATTCGCTTTGTTCGCGGGAAAAATTGGCGGAAGCGCCGTTTTAAAGCCGTACCGCGGGATACTACACGGTGAACGTACGCACGCGTATCCTCGCGACCTCAGCCTCGCCGATGTTCCGAGCGGCGTCCCATCAGCGCGCCGAGTGATTGCCTCGCGGCCGCAAACGGCGCGAGGGTCGAAAATCCATTCTCGCACACCTGGCGCAACTTTTTCCCCGGCTGCTTTCATTTCGCGTCGCTCATTGACCGCCGAGCGTCACTTCGGTAGTCGCGTGAGTACACTCCCACGTTAATTAGCTATTTTCGCCTCTTTCCCGCGTATTCTTGCCTAATGCTCCTTTTTTAAAGGAATTCTAAGGATTTTTAGATTTGCTTTGCGAAAATCGTGATTCTAGAAGAAGAATGGCTTTGTTGCTGATTTGTTCTAGTTTGATACAATTTTGTACTCTTTAAAACAGAGATAAACCAAAACAAAGTAATACAAAATGTATATTTTTCGTAAATAAATCTTAAATCCGACGATAAGTAGCTTAAGTAGAATAAATAAATTTTAGGATTTAAGTAAGGTAAATATAGGTAAGAATAAGTTTATAATTTATTAATTTACAGTTACTATTACCAAGTTATAATTAGGAAAAGCGATAAACCTTATTACAATTAATTCATAAGTTACTATCTCTTCATAATTAGAAAAAGTAATATTTTATAAAGTAGTATCAGTTTAAATATTTTCTTTGAAAAAAATACAACGAAGCATCCTAAATATTAGTCTAGATTTGATAAACTTAATAGCATTTCGTAAAAAACATTCTGACTTTTGAAAAAATATCTGCTATTTCAAAATGCAACTTATAGTAAATATTTTGTTATAGTGCGATATAGTCTAACCGATCATTGTCTCTTACTTCCTGCAGAAATTTTTATTTTTCTATTTATCACGCCCAATTAAAAAGGTGTGCATTTATTTGCCTCACAAAATTATTCATTCACGTACTGACATTATAAAACATGTCTTTTTTGCACGCGGTATATAAGTAACAGTTCCAACAGATTATTGACCTCATCGGCTAGAATCAAAAAGAACACAAACTTTTAATCAGTATTAGCACAGCCGATCAACGTACATGTACAGCACTCCTCGATAAATAAAGAGACAACGCCGACCCTCGACAACCGCTCATTAGTCTAAACCTTTCCCATCGAGCACTTCGGAAAATCCGCACGCCGCGTCGCGCTTGTTTTTTTTTCCGACGCGCCGAAGAGCGGGGGTAATTAGAAGGTGAAAAGGTCCGATTAAAGCGATCCACTCTCGCTTTCACGGTACGGTGCGCGCCGCTCGTCGGGTACGCTATGCACACGTGTACGATGTACCTACCCGCGAGACGCACTTCCGCGAGAGGCATTATTAATCTCGCGTCCGCATCTCGTGCCCCGGACCCGTCACTCCCGCGGCGATAATTTATGCAGGCGAGGCGCCCGCGGCGTCGCCCCGGTCGATTTTTCAAGCGACCGTCGCCTAACGAGCTACGCGCTGACCGCGCGAGAATTAATCGTGGATGATATTGCCGATTTTGCGAGCGGCGAGGCGCAAACAGGATTGAAAAATTTCGGTGCGTTTTGACAGGTAAAAGCGTTTCGCTCGTTGCTCGCGACGGGGTTTGATTGAAGATTGGGCAAAAAAAGTGAGCGATGTTCGGTGCTGTTGGTATGAAATTTCATTTGTGAATGAAAGTTTGGAGAGTCGTCATAATATACTTTTTAAAATGTTCTGCTACTTTTCGATATTATAACTTTTATTGAAATTGAAATTTTTCTCTCCCCCGTAAATCATGTGCATAGCTTGTAGATTAATTTATTTCTAATGCCATTAAGTAATATACGATTAATTTAGATATCGACGTTGGCCTAAGATGATACGGAATTGAAATGATCAAGAATCCATCATCTCATTATCTACAAGGGTTGCTGTTGCATCATGGTATCTATAAAGTTCTGCATGGCAAATTAGAATGATTTTGAATGGTTTTAAATGTCAATGTATATATGAATACCAACAATAAAAAAACTTGTAGATTTATAAATAAATTATCAATTAAACATTTTAATTGTTTTTAATGTTCACGTTTTAATTTTTAAAATATTTCAAATCTGTAGCGTACACTTTTAAGACTCTCATGTATACCACGCTATATTTTTGGTTGGTTTCAGCGTCAAACAAGAGCGCGAAATTTGAAATTAGCATTTTGCAGTAAGTATCTTCCTCATGTTTTTAGTAAATAAAAACGATACTACGTTGATGTTGTCACTTAACGCGAAATATGACGAATTTTAAATTTCGCACTCTAGTTTAACGTATAAGCGGGAAATACCACTACCCTAAAACTTCATATTTTCGAAAAAAATATAAGACGCAAAACCTCTCATTGCTGTTCACACGTAACCAGTGAAATTCTGAACCCGCAAATTAAAATTTTTCATGCAAAATAATAGACTAGACCTGACCAAAGCTACAAAATCCCAAATTCGGTGTAACGATCAATGACCATAAAGCCTCTAGTATCCTTAAAGAGGCATGGAAAATCCTATTCCTTCCGGAAAAACGGCGCGTCCGGGCGTAACGAGTCCGGAGCCGCTGTACGGTATAAACAGAAGCGACGGCCAATTACGACGCGGAATCGGCGAAACGCAATGAAATGAAAAGCAGCGCGGCGCGAGGATTCGTTTTCTCTCGGCGGCGCGCGACAGGCCTTCCGGATTCCGCGCCGGTCGGCCTAACGAGCGATAATTGCGAGACTGCACTCCGCGCGGGAGACTCTCTCGCGACCGCACGCTTGCGCTCCGGAGGAAGTCACCCGGGCCTTTGTGCGAGTGCTGCACAGCTGCACTTGACGAATTTATTGCCCGAGGCGGGTTTCTGGCGGTATGGAGATTTTCTCGGGATAATGAATTATTGATTTTATTGTATTTTTGGTTTGTTTATGGATGGCGGGATAGATTGTTTAAACAAAGGTACTGTAAAACTATTAAAATCGAATGCGTAATAATTTGTACATGTAGATTATGTGAGAAAAGTTGAAACGTTTTAACTTAAATATAAATTTATTTATCATGTACAGGGGTTTTTATTGTATGTTTTTACTTTCTCTTTTAAATTTAATAAAACTTATTTTAGCTATTTTAGACCGTAAAACTTATGAATTACTTTCTCATTGTATTTTAATTCGTTCTGAATAAATAAGTGTAGAAAATTGTTTATGTTTATATTTTCAAAACATTTGATTTTTCTCATACGTGTTTTAAATTCTAACATGATAACAATGTGTGATTTGTATTGTCATCGCTTGGATCCTTATTATCAAGAAATTTTTGTTTTATGAAAATTCTTTAGTTATATACAGTAAATAATTGTCAATCGTTTAATTAAACTTATTACCTATAAATAAAATTCAAAAAAGCATTTAATTTACATATTTAGCATGTCAAAAAAATCTTCAAAAATGTGAAATATACAACCTTGATTATATTACGTTACGTTTGCAGAACAGATTCAATGATAAAATATGGCAATAGAAATCAAAGAAAATCTGAAATATTAAATATTGCAGTAAATATTTAATAGTAAAATATTTAAGGCGATGATTAAAGTAAGCGTTAAAACATCAAAATTCACGAATTTTTCAATTCTTTTTAACGTTATTTGAGCGTCAACTTTCGTCCGGAAATTAATTAAGATTTTTCTTATAAAAACTAAATCTGCATTACTTCAATAATTCATTACACCAGAAAATATTTAAATTAATGAACGATTAAACCATTTAAATTTATTCTCGTTCTAAAATCCATTTCGTCTACACTTAAGCAGTAAAGATACGGCTAGAATGAATGCATCTTTAAGCAGCCGGTGGTTTATTACCATCGAGCGCTATTCCTTACTTCGAGTTATCAGCCTAAAGAATATGAAACCAAGTTCAGAATCGCCAGCTTTATTTCCCGTTTGGTGCAGAATTTATAGCTACAAAACGTTCCGCGCTTTCCCCAAGACGATTTGCGATAAATGGACGTGTTTCAGATGTGCGGTATAGTTTTCCACCGCACAAAGATATTCTCTTACTCAACTGAAAGTTCAATGCTACGGTAAAAATAAATTATCTAACTGTAATTAAAAAAATTTATAGGATTTACATGACAAAGTAGCAATAAATTCCATTTTCAGAAACGATAGTAATGTTCTATATCAACGTGACCAATTATTCGCGTTGCTTTCTTTTATAAACAAAATATCACGAACTTTTTCCCCTCACAATCAGAACAAGGAAATTTTTATTAAAATCAAGAACGCCTCACGCGCAATACGAGAAATTTAAATGAAAAAACTTTCGTACATCATCTTTATGACACGCGGTACACTTTACACTTTCATCAATTACGGGCCCGCGTACCCACGTGCGTGTATGTGTGCGTTACGAAACTCGCAAAAAATTTTTTTCCCCAAACTTTCGATCGTTCTCTAAAAATTTGCGCGCCACTGTAACGCGGGAGGGAACGCTCCCAATTTCACGGGTCGATCGCTGCGCGAGCGTCGCATTAGCGGCTCTAATTGAGATCCCGATCGGTCCGCCGCGGGTAAAAGCGCGCGGCTTTCGCGAGATGCTGCAGCGGGACGAGAGAGTTCCGGATCGATCCAAGGGGGAGAGCCCCTTTCACTGCGCGCAAACAAACAAACGCCTCCAGGTGACCAAGTCGCGGAGCTTCGCTCCTCGCGCACCTCGCTTTCTCCCTCCGCCGCGGCTTTTTTTTTTTTTTTTGCTGCAACCCTTTTGGCGACGCCCGGCGAATGTCCCCCTTTCGAAGGATCTGGACTCCGCTTTTTTTGCTTCGTGCGAGTCTTTCGATGCGTGATCGATGGGCGGCCAGGTGGACCTTCTTTTTTTGTCGGAAAGTGCCTTTTTTGGCACCGCAGACTCGTTCCGAACGCGGGGATACGAGCGGTGGGAAAAAATAATACTGAAATTGAGAGTTGAGTTTTTTTTCGGCCGAAATCCATGCGTGGACGGCAAAAAATTATCGTGAAAGGGAAAATTAAGTGCAGTTTTTTAGCGGATGTTTGCGAGGCTCGTGGTGTGAATATGTGTAATAAAACGGTGTATAGGTGATTTACAACGTGTGAGTAGATCGATTCGAGTACAGTTTATTGAAATTCGTGTCATGATATCTGAAAAATTGTGAATAAAAAAATTATTAATTACCTTAAAATGATTAATTTTCAAAAAAATCCTAATGTAAAAAATTTAATGTTAATTTTTAATTAATTAAATAAAATAACTATTATAAAACTTCGGTTTTTATTTTTTACTAGAAGATTATACAAGAATCAATTTGATAAAAAAATTAATTATCAAAAAATAGTGTACACGATACATTTTAAGCGATAAAGAAAGTGCACGGCGAAATGTACATCAACGCCTGGGCTGATTAAAGAATATCATTACGATGCGACCTGTTCGATGATGTTAATGAAATTCGATACGCGGACCTTATTATGACGTTGCGTTAAGTAGAAAGTCATAACGGCCGGGCGTACGCCGAATGACAAATTTCTCCGCCCGGTGTTCACTTTTGACTTTAATTCGGCGCTAATTACGACGCCCAGCCGATGCATATATCACAAAGTCCAGCGTAGACCCCCGATCGTCGCTTGAATGGTGAGCGTAGGTCAGTGCTCGTTGCTATCAAATTTCTTTTTCAATAGACCGTCGACACTTAATTATTAATATCGCACTGCGTCATCAATCTTCTCAGCCTGGAAGATAAGTGAATGAGATCCATTCATGTGCAGTTAATAAATGGATGTGATGCGTAAGAAGTCGATGATCGTTTTTTTAATGGGCTATCAACTTATCGTTATTGTGGATACTTTAGCTTACTTATAACTACCGATTTGGATTTAAGGTTGAGGCGATCGTTTGGCCTTGCACAATTGCGACGCTTATTTAGAGCAGTGAATTTGTTATCGTCATTGAATTTCCCGGCGGTTAGGAAATAGTGCAATCAATATTGCGAGAATCTCGTTGCTTGTACGTACAATAGTGCAATTCATTGTCTTGGCAGTGAAAGATGTAATGCAATTTTCATTCAAAGTAATTTAAATAAACGTAAATTTAGTAGTCTATTTACATTTATCTATAAACTATAAAGTTTAATTTTTATATTTAAATTTGAATTTACATGATATTCTTCATTTAAGAGTTACTTTAAAAAATGTATTAACTACTTCTGTGCACTAATAAATTTTTGTACCTTGTGGGAGAGATATTTACTCTGTACATTTTTGCAGGTGATGACCGTGATTCAGAAAAATTTCTGTAATTTCTTCGAGGTTTTCCTTACTTAAATTTGCAATATATCAAACAATCTCATTATTGTGAGACTTTTTCATAATTTATAAGGGAAAATTTTTTGTGATCTCTATAAATTTCCCATAATAAAACGAACAGGAAGTCCGTCTTTCACATCTAAGTGCAGCTTTAAAGAACATTCTTGAATATAGATATCATTTTTATTTGAATATAGATATCCTACTTTCCTTTTTTAAGTGGACTACCTCGACAAAGGACAAAGATCTCATTCCATCAGAAAAAAAAGAAAAACTGAAATCTACCATTCCGAGTGAAATATCGTCGCGAACAATCGACCTGGCATGTGCGGCCGCGAACTCGCGCAATCGCCTAGCATATGCAGCCGGCGCTCGGGGACGCGACGCGGCCGGTGTACGATCCTGGATAGTCGCTTATGGCGTAGCGCAAGAGTGAAAGTGATAAGTGAGCAATTGATGTAACGCGCACGTGGGCGCGATCGCGATGCCCGATAAGGCAGCGAGGAACGCCGCGCGCATAAAGTATAAAGCGCGCGACCCCCGCGCTGCTATTATAGGTGTGCGGTGCTCGGTGTGCACCTCGCGGCGAGCGGAAGATATGGACGATGATATACCGGGACTCGGCGAGTTTCTCGCTGGACCGTTGAACTTGGTGGAATTTAAATTTGCACGAGGGGATCGTGGGTGTGCGACTTTTCTGCCGAAGGACTGGATCGTTTGACTTGGGAATTTCAGTAACTTAAGTGATTGATTTATTGCATATAGAATTTGGACTTTATGCATTTCAGTTCTTAGAAGTGATATCTTATTTGCACGTCACCTCAGGGTGTCATGAGCTGATGCGTGAACAGATAATATTTGTTGATGGTGTAGTGATAAGAGAGGAATCTTAGAACTGGTTTCAAAGGGAATGATAAAGTTTTAAAATTTCAGTGATTCTCCATAGGTTAAAATAAAATTAGTGAAAAATCTAGAAATGCGCTATTAAATTTGTGAAAAGTTCCCACTCGTTCGTCGTTAGTGGGCCACTTTTAAACAGTTTATAGAACATTTGAAGAAGTTTCACTAATTTAATTACCTATACCTGTATATAAGTTTTAAATAAAAAATCGAAGAACATTCTTATCTTCATTTTATTTTCATAAAATTTATGCGTCACATTTTAGCTAATTCGAGCTAATTTAACATCCTTGAATTATTACTCAATGGAGAAAATATAAAATTTTAATTACAAACACTTTCATTCTTATTACTGAAGCTCGACTATGATTTAAGTTAATTTTAATAAAATTTTATTAATCGTTGTATTTTTATGAATCTTCATTAGGTATATCTATCGCATACAATTAAAATACTGAATAGTTATCCTCAAAATTCCAATTCGCAGGTACATCATAATATAAAACTTACAAACAAATGGATACGTTTATACAATCGTAAAATAAATGAAGTTCTTAATGGACACGATATTTCTCAGCCGTTCCTATCACAGAAACGCTTTATCAAGATAGCGTGCATTCAAATAGTTCCCTCTAAAAACAAATACGTCATATCGAAAACTGTAATTATTCGCGTGATTAGTTAATTAACTAAATTACAAATTGTACAATTAGTCGTGTAATGCAAACTATCTATTAAATTTTCTTAAAAATTGTAAAATATCTAAATTGTCTGTTCTTATTAAATTACTACAATCCTTAGTAACACCTGAATCTAAAAAAATAATTCGTTTTCAATTTCAAATTCGTCCAATATTTTCTCTGAAGTCGTTAAATAAATCATACAAAATTCCACTGTTTATTCACCGCACGAACGATCTTCGAAATTTCCTCAAGAGCGATCCACATGCTAAGTAGTATGATTGATCGCGCGTCAGTTTCATCACCCGGACCGTAAACGAACCTAATGACATAACGAATCCACTCCATTGATCCACTCGTTTTCTCCGCTCCTTTCCACGTTAGTCCCTCGTCAGCAGCACCCGGAACATGTCAACGACGATATCGTCATCCAGGTCAGCGATCCTTTGGAACTCGGGATTCTGCACGATCTCCCGTCCGTGGGTGACGATGAACTCGATGCTCCTCGCCTTGAGCGTCTCCACTCCCAGTCTGTGCGCCAACGTCAAAGACTCAATGGCATTCTCGGCGGTAAGAGCTTCGCACAAGCTATTCGCGCACATCTTCTTCAGCCCCTCCAGTCCGTACTCGTGAGCGACGACTAATAACTCCTTGGCCAGGCTGTCCAGGTGGTCCACTCTGCCTACGTAGATGAACAGCAGCATCTCGCGCAGGACCAGGGCGTTTTCGGTCTCCAGGGAGAGCTCGATGTCCTCGCGGCTCCGCTGGAACATCTTGGCGAAGACAGGGCTGCCGGCGGCCAAGACGCTGCGGTGCGCGCAGAACACCTGCCCGTCCGCCGAGGTGAACGTCACGTCGCTGAAGTCGCCGCTGTCGAGTAGATGTTCGTACTGACTGAGCGTCTGCAGTGTCTGATCGGCCGGCGGCGCGGCGATGGGCTGCAGGGGCGCTTTGTCGTTGCTGCTGTCGTGGATCACATCGCAGAAGATGCGCAGCGCGCCACGAGAGAGGAGTCCGCTTTGTGGGGACATCAAGTAGCTGCGTCTTAGAAAGCACCTACGAGTAGTCGAACAAATTTATTGATATTTTTTTCGCTTCAAAATTATAAAATGATGCCTGGTGAAAATCGTAAACTATCATTTATGCTAAAGTTCTAGGCAGCAAAAATTGGCTAAAGTGTGTCTTATTAAGGGACTATGGGACATATAACCGATTTTCTTGGCTATTTACCTGAGAAAAAAAGAGTTTCAGACTAAAAATGATAAATATATTATATATTTATAGTATATAACATTTTTTACACATTTTTATCTAGCTGGAGTCATAATTCCATCTGGAAACTGAGATATGAGTTATCGAATATTCTTTCCTTTCACGACAACTCCAGACCACAATTTTTAATCAATTTAAATGAATCAATTAATTAAAGGTTTGTTTTTAATGTCATTTAGGGCTGACGCTATTACTTTGTTATTTTTTCACTTGTATCAAATACCTGATGCCTTAAAAGTCACATTAAAAGTGAAAAATGCCATATTTTTTTACATACTTGCTTTGCTCTAAAATAGAAATAAATTTATTATCCTTATCAAATAGCATTGGCCCTGAATGACACTAATAACAAACATTTTAAGCCAAACCTCATTTAAATTGATTAAAAATTGTGGTCTGGAGTTGTCATGAAAGGAAAGGATATTCGACAACTCATATCTCAGTTTCCAGATGGAATTATGACTCCAGCTGGATAAAAATGAGTAAAAAATGTTATATACTATTAATATATAATACAAATATAATTTTTAATCTGAAACTCTTTTTTTCTTTTCATAGTCCCTTAATAAGACACTTTATTTTGATGATTTCGAGCTAGTTAATAGGATTGATTGATATCCATTTTTAATAGTCAAAAACTATTTACTTTTCATACACAGAAGAGGATACAATCATACGTTGATAATTTTATATTAAGTAATCTTACTTTCACAATCACTTAATATTCCCTCTGAACTTTATAATTAAATGTTTGAATCTAAATAGTTGAAGGACTAAAATTGTAAAAAAATTGTAGGGCGAGTTTCATGGACTAAGTTCATAGTAAGTCGTATATTCACAGAAAAAGTTTATTCATTCAATGAAATCAAAAGAAATTTCATTCATGATTGACTAGTTTAGTTTTTGCCAGGCTTTAACGAACCAGAAACTTAACTGTGAAGTCAAGACGAAAACAGAAATTTCAAAGCCCTACATAAGGATTTTTAAACATTTTTTTATAATTATTTATGTAAATTCATAAATAAACTATAATAAAAGTATCTAATCAAGAAAATATATCAAACTTGAGTAGCACTTCACGACCAGTTACACTAGTTTCACGTTCATAAATGTTTATAGTATGCGTGTTCCAATGGAATATTTAAACACTTTAACAGAGTAACAGTTATTTTAAATTTCTTAAAACTTTTATTGAAAAATTTATCGACATTAATCTTGTTAATTTAATAGCTTTTAAAAACACATTTTTGACTGTTAAAGTAATCTATACTCGAAGTAGTGATCGTTCTATAACTCGTTAATGAACAAAAATTCCATTTCGAAAACCGACCACTATAAAAGATAATAGAAAGTGCGGCGCATTGCACTACCGCCGACCGACCAATTCAAAATTTAAAAGAATCGTACCTGAAGCCCCACTTGATGGATTTCGTTAGCACCACCTCGCCGCAAGAGTCGTGAACCTCGACTTTCTCGCCCCGATAGTTTATTACGTAAAACACTAGGTGAGCGCGGAAGGGCAGATGCGTGAGCGGCTGCAGGTACAGGGAAATGAAGTCCTCGGTGTGCTCGTCGTAGCAGCCGTTGTAGAGCTTGAATTTGAACAGGTACGCCGCGTCGGAGCCCGCGACGAAAGTCGAGGACTCCAGCTTCTCGATTTGGTGCTCGATGTTGCTGTAGTCCTCGATGGTCCACTCGTAGGTCAGCCGCGTCTGCCTCACCTTGCCGCCCTGCGTTCGCTCTACCAAATCCGTCGATTTTTCCATTTTTCGGTTGACACAGATCGTTGACGGTGTAAATAAATTTATGCCGGAGAGCACTCAAGCAAGTGGTTGTAAGCAAGTAGCTGATGGTATTGTACAGACAAAAGAGCTTGGACGACTAATTGGAATCTAATTGCTGAAGCGACAAGTTTTGTCTTCGGTCCCCACCCTTTTGAATTACTACAGTCGAAATGTACATTTTCCAAGTAGATCGGCTGTATTGACAAACTTTATTTCAACGTATTTGCTCTTATTGCACGATGTAAACATTGTTTGTACGTCAGCTGAACTTTATTAACCGATTTTACCAAGCAATCGACGGCTAGAACCACGAATTATGCTGTAAAATCGTTTTACATTTTTTTTCAGCATCGTAATTGATCTGAAGTAGTTTTTACATTATGAGCATACATAAATTTGTGTACCTCACTGTCGACTAAAGCCTACAAAAATAAAAGTATGCCAATAGTTAAGATTATACACTCTTTCATAAAAACTCTCGTTCGCTCATAAAAATCGTCAATTTAAAATACACAAACAACGAACCGTTTCCGATACACCCAAATAGTCCGTAAAAGACAAGAATTTCACCATCGCAACTTCCAACATACCATATTCTCAAGAAACGAAAAAAAAGCGAAGCGAGCAGTAAAAACGCGTCGGTTTAAAAAAAAAAGCAAAACAACAAAACGGGCAACGACTCGATCTCGCGAAAAAGGTGCGTGGCGCTCTTGGCATTGAAATTTCTCCCGGGGCCGTTATTCGCAGGGGGGGAAAAACGCGCTCGCGTTCCTTTACGGCCGCGCCCGCGGCGAGACCGGAAAGTCGCGCGCGGGGATTTTCCCTTTTTCCAAGGTCGCGGGCGCGCGCGTCGCCGTAAATCACCGTCTCCGCCGGCGCGGAAGCCCGACTCCGTGATTTACGCCGACGCCGACGCCGCTCCTATATCCGCGACGAGCGCTATGACTGTAAGACAAGTTGGTTTCGATACGACGCGTCGAAATCCGAAATAATTGCAACTGACGTTTTCGTTGTTTGTCGGTGGGCGAGAGATGGGTATCTTCATTGCGAATATTTTTTTATGATAAAATTGTGCGCAGCTTTATGATTTATTTTGAGTTGGGTGACTACGATCTAGTTAATGATTTATTTAGAACACAGAAATCGTGGATGTTTCGATAGGGTTTGAACTGTAATGTATTTTTCAAAACTTTAAAAAATTTACGAATAATTATTTATGGTTTCAGATTTAACATTCATGCAGTGATGATTCTTTTAA
>JAXIUT010025414.1:0-16543 GCA_035586675.1 Eurytoma californica | reverse complement strand
TACTTTAAAAAAAATAATTTATAAAGTTCATAAAGAATACTTTATGAATACTTTATGAATACTTTATGAATACTTTTTATGAATACTTTATGAATATTTTTTGAATATTATAATTATTTATTTCTTGCGGACATTCAAGAATTCTTTATGAATCCTTTTTTTTTTCAAAGTGTGCTTATCGGGAACTCTTTTGATTTATAAAATTGTAATATACATTAATTTAAATTCTTAAATCATCATTAAACAAATTCAAAATAAACAGTAAATAAAATATCTTTAAAATTTCATAGAATTATTATTCGACAGCACGAATTCCTTAATATCGCAGGTGCTGCATCTTAAAGCGAAGCTCCAAACAATCGGTTGTTTTTCGCACGGAGTCATCGATCGGCGATCCGCAGTCTCTTCGCGTCGGTGCCAACGACCGTCTCCGTCTGGATAGGGAAGTGGAGAAAAAAGCCGGAACACCGAGACGCTTACATCGGCCAGGCTCCTCGCGTATCTCGTGTTACACAACTCGCGAGTGCGCGCGCGCAACAAAGTGGCATAAAGTCGCGGAAAGGGGGATTATAAAAGGCACACGGCGAGAAAAATACATCGAACGAGATTCTCGAGGAGCTGGGCTACGAGTTTTCGCGCCTTTCGTTTTGCGCGTCCGCCTATTGCTCATTTTATGTTTTTCGAACACGCTTTGACTTTATTCGAACTACCGCAATGATATGTTCATTCAGAAAACAAACTCGGAACTTAGGTGGAATGATGCTGTATTACCTACCTTATTTAATGCATAGAGGATCTTGAAAATTTGTTATTGTTATTCAATTATAATTTGATGCTGACGAGTTCATATTGTAGTTAGGGAAGTAACTGCGTTTTTTAAACAAAAATCGGTATTATCCCTTTTTTAACAGCCGTGATGCAGATATGGGCGTTGAAAATGATAATTTTTCTAAGAAAAATCTTAAATCAAAGATCGAGCTTACCACTCGAGTGCAGTTGTATTTAATTAGACACGCAGGCGTCTCCCTCGACGATCGTAGAATTTACAATTTGATCTAAAAGATTCTGTGATTGATGAGTCCAGATGGGATCGATACGCAGATCGTAATCACCCCTCTGTTTCTCAACAAGACAATCTGTAACGAGCTTCCGCAGTCGTAATTAATTAGCTCACGGATTAATTCCGAGTCATTGTAGTCGGTAATAAGAGATGATAAACACGGTTTAATCGTAACAGTAATGCGCTATAACAGAACCGTATATGACCGACACTCGATTTGGGCTGCCGAGCTTTTTCGTATACACGCAACGCTTTTTTAGCCACTCTATATTATGTTTTCTTATTTTGCGAGCTTTTTTGACGTTGTGCAAGACTTCCATCTGCATATCAGTTATAAATGTGGTTAAAGGAGTTTCGCGATTTCGTAACAATGAGTATAATGCATTCAATTTTTTTGTATTAACGGTGAAGTTTTTGATCGCCATGGCTTTTGTGCATCGAAGGAAAAAGCGTGGTTTTATATTCTTCATTTGCTGTTAATTTACCACTAAAATGGTTTGCAATGACAGATTAGAGTTTGTTTTTATCAAAACATGAAACCGCGATTTAATCTACCCTCAATTTATTTATCAAATATGTTGTTGTTATTTAAAATGAAAAAAATAATACAAAACAAATAATATTAGTAATGAAATCGAACGATAGTCTTAAGCTGTAGTATAGTGCAGCAGCAAAGTTTATTATTACGTAAATTGTAAATAAAAATTAATTACTACTTATCACGGAAATACCTATTTATATTATATTTATTGCTAAAAAAGAATAATGACGTAAAAAAGAAAGAATCAATGAAAAATTTGAAATAAACAAAATAGGTAACTAGATCTTCATGCTTTTCTTATTTACCTAATCATTGCAATTATTATTCTGTATAACGTACCATTTTTTATGAATATTTATAAAAAGTATTTTTATTGTTGTTACTTTTCACACGCTTTGTATTAAAGTATTACGTGTTAAAATCCTAAATTTTTGAATAAATTAAGTACAGACACCTCAACTTTTAATTATACCACCTGCACCATCAACAAAGTGTACGCAAAGTTAAAAATAATGATAGAACATTTCCCCTCCCGCGATAAACATGTGCCCGCCGCAGTATCCAGGAAAGGCCCCCCGAATTTACGCAAGAGTCGGCAAACAAACAAACCGAAAAAGCCTCGCCAAATAAGGAAACACGCGCGCGGCGGAGGACAGCGGCCCGCGGCGATTTGCGAATCGGGGCACGCGCAAATCGGTCGCATTAGAAATTCCGCGGGCCCCTCCCCGGCACTTCCGATCCGCGCGGAGGAAGTCGCGTACCATCCCCGGAGCTTCCGCGGCATTCCGAGGCGATCGATTTTGTGACTCACCCGGAATCGGGAGCGTTGACCCCTTTCCATGCCGTAATAGGATCCGGGGGGGAGTGGGAGAAAGTGCGCGCGCGAACGAGAACGCGGATGAGTAACGCCGGTTTTTCTCGTTTCTTTTTCTTTTTTTTTTCTCTCTTCGTTCATTCGCGGAGGCTGCACGCCGGAAAAGTGTTTTGCCGATCGGTATTGATGAGAGGATGTCGATTATTTATCGGGACTTTTATTCGAGCTATCGGGGATTTCTTGTTTGGAGATTGCAAACGGGGATTTCCTAATAAGGAGAATTTGTTGATGGGGGGGAAAGGATGTCGTGTCGTAAATTCGGGGAGGATATTTTAATGACTGTTTGTTGTGTGCGCTGGAATTTATCGTGTAATGCCAATTTAGTGCTGAGAGATAATTTATTCATGTAATTGATTATGCTTTTTGCATTAGTATCAATATGATTTACGTAAATCAAAGCATTTAATTTTTAAGTTATGTGATTTATTGTCATTCATTATTCCAAAAGTGCGTAGATGAATTTTTGTAATATCAAACTTTGTAAAATAAATAATTAACATTTTTGCGAATACTTATATGAATAGAATAATTGCAAAAAAAACTGAGAGGAACGTATTAGAAGGTGTGAAATGAAAATTTTGCTCTACTTCAATCTTAGATGATTCAACAAGTGCGTCATTCCGTGTAGTTATATTGTCCTCCGATGATCTAGCACTTTAATGGCGAGATTAGAGTGGCTTCTTATTAGTATGAAAAAAGATAATAGATTTTTGCTTTCTTCCAATTACTTGAGATGTAAAGATTCTGTATATAGCTTTGAATAGGTGTGTAATATATATATATTTATTACACAAAAGATATTATCCAGAGAATTTAACAAAGCCATAAATTTGTAAAAAAATTAACCATAAATTGGCCAGAAAATGCATATTCTGGTCAAATTATGGTTAATTTTTTTTACAAGGAATTTGTAAGTACTATAAATTTTGCACAATCATATTTAAATGAAACTAACTGAAAGCAACCATCTCAGGATATACTTTAACTAATATATACGAATATACTGTAATAAAATTCTAACAAAAAAAAATATTTACTTCATTGATATTGATTTATTTGAGCAGAAACTTGATAAATGAAAACCTCAATTCTCCGTAAAATGCTGCTCTAAAACAAAAGGCAGCCTCATCGAGAACAAAAGCGATTTCCTAGAAGAAAAAGTCTCCTCGCGAACTTTCCTGCCCGATCGCCACCTCCGCTGACGTCGCGCTGGCCACCATACCGCGCTAGGACGCAGCCTTCGAGGTGCAAAAAGACGCGCGAAAGCGAAAAAGAGAACGAGGCTGCGGCCGCCGTCCAGATGACGAGAAGCTCGCCCCGGATTCCGGGGAAGAGGGGCGTCCCCTCCCGCGATCGTAGCTTCCGGCGTTTCATTATTTTTTTTTTACCGCGATTCGCGGGTTTCGTAAGAGCGAGGATAAGTGACTTATATGCGGGGACCGTAGATTTCGTTTCTAACGGAGGATTGACAGTTGGATTAAAAGTGTTTGCCGGGAAGATCGAGAGGCGGACTGAAAGGTTCTTTTATTTGCTTACGTAAGTTATGTTGCAGAGTTTCTCGATCTTTACGAGGCTCTCTTTTACCCAATTGTTATTTTTATAACTAACACTATTATAACTAATAAGTATGGCGTTTTTCCAACAAAAGTTTCTATCGTAAACAAAAAATTCTCGTTAAATTACAAAATGAGTGACATTTAACTACTTTAATTACATTAATTCAATAAATTTCAGTACAAAAAGGAATCACGCGATTACAAGTAATCTAGAGCAAGTTCACTGGTTTTTTAAATGACTACTAGACCAGAAAGTAGTCTTCCCTGAGAGCCTAATCACCGAAGTCTTGAAATGTCATATAAAATTGAAACAATTTTCTCGTTACGGGGAGCTATCATTTAGTATCCATCTGGCGATAAATAGATGTACCATATAATGATGTGCGTTGCATCTAGACCTAAGCGCGTATTAATAGCGAGTGTACATCGGTAAGTATTAAATATCCATTTTATATGTAAAATGTAAAAATCAGAAAAAAACTTATTTTTTATAATTATGAACAGTACCGAAATATAATTTACGATGTCAATAGCAATTTTTATTCATCTGCAAAAATTGCGTTGAATACTGAACTACTGCGCTTTGCTGAACAGTCGGTCGTGCGAAAAAGTTTCTATGTAGATAAGATCGTGAAATTCGATCGTTGAAATGGCATTTCTCGAAACGCGCTTTCTTAACTTCGAAACGTTTTTCACACACGCTAATTGTTTTACAACTTCAAGAAATGGTTCTTTAAAGAATCCTTAAATGTACCGTAAATCGTGTTTCTGTACATTTGTTGAAATACATTTTCGTTTAAAAATAATACAATTTTGTTTGTTTTATTTATAGTTATTGTATTACTTATTGATATTTGAAGTTGAATAAAGAAACCTATAATTTTTTTTGAAAATTAAATTTGTAGATCTGTGATAAAAGAAATAATATGATTTATCATATTTCATAATTCCAGAATTTCAGAAAAAATAAGTACATTAATTTTTATTTCATGTTTATATTCGTTATTTAAATAACTTATGACTAACAAAAGGTTCACGAAGAAAATGATTCTGTGGTCGATGGAAAAACTGCTTGTTTACGCAATTTGCTCTTAATTGACTCATTGCAAGGTTTAATCACCTAATGTCCGAAAGAAAGTTCCAGTCCAATTAGCGGCGAAAATTTCCGCAAGCTTATCTCAACTGATTATCAATTAGCCGGGCTAGTGAACCGCGAAAACGGAAAGATTCTCCGGACGCTTTATCGAAGACTCATTGCACTTTTCTAACCGCACTAAACGGACAAAACAAAAGCTTCCGAAAAAACTACCCCTCTGTAAAATCCGACCGAATTCACTTATCGCTATTAGCTACATAGATATCATACGCATTTTTCAATTCGCAGCTTCTGCTCGGAATATAACGCGGAAACAAAACAGCGACACGCACCGACGTCAATTCCGCGATATAGGCGCATTTCTCGCCCGGGTCGCTTATCCAATTATCCCCTGTGGGAATTCGCCTCCCCTTCCGTCATTGTTCCGCGGATTTTCCCCGAGAAAGTAAACCGGCCGGGCGTAGTTCTTACACCGCTAGCGGACGTTTACTTTTCCGAGGCGTCCTCCGACTCGCACTTAATTGCACCTTCGCTTTGCTGTTGGCTTCTTAATTTTAATGAGCAAATTGGGATGTCAAAGCTTGCGGTTTTGTTGAGTTAGCGGCAGTTTTAGGAAGTTAGACGTAATTCCGCGGGAGCGAAGAAAATGTATTTCGAACGTGTGTTGTGTGTGCAATTAATTGATGCTTTGTGTAGTTGTTTATCGATTGGAACAGAACATAGAAGTTTCCGTGTGCATACCAGTGGAGAGGAATTTCGCAGTGAAAGCAAGCAATTACTTAAATTGTTGATGTATTGTAGTTTTTTAGTATAAATAACTGCCCAATCCATTAGGCTAATATATATTATGATAATAAAAATTATAATTTATTATAAGTATTATTTTATGCAAGTATTTATATTTTAATGCATATTTCTTTTAATCTGATTATTATAAAAGACAATTAAAACAGATTTTGAAATTTTATCGTTTTAAATCGTACATTATACTAGTAATAATACATCAATTTATTTCTACTGATGATTTCTACTATATTTTAAAATAAAAAGAAGGTAGTAAGAAAGCTTGAGATATTTAAATTGTGATATTTAAACTAGCAATTTGACTTTTAGTTCAAATCAAATTCTCAAAAAAAAGTACTTTATTATAGTAACAAAGATAATACCACAGTTCATTTACGGATCCGATGATGGGATATTAAAATACCAGAAAGAAAAGTTTTCTCTTCAAACGGGTGAAAACTATCGATAAATGGTCAAGCCAATAATTTTCAGCGGCAACGCGAAAAACCTACGTTAAATTAGAATAACGAAGGGGTACGCGACGAGCTCCGCGATTTCTACGACCAGCCTGTGTATATCATTGAGATTTCAGAATAGAAATTAAGATAATTAACCAACCTCACCGTAAAGTGTGTAATGGTCGGCAATTTGACATTTATAGTATTTTCCCTCATCCGCGGTCCACGGTTAAAAAAAAAAGTGAACACGGAGGTCGGTGACTTTATAGACGCCGACGCGCATTATCCGATTTATTCACCTCGAGAGTCACTGACTCTTGATCTAATAAATATTTAAATTTCGGTCTTTCCTTTTTTTAGAGGCATCTTACTTGCAAAGACGTTTATTGAAATTCTTGGTCTATAGCTCATCGATTTCACTGTCGTAAAACTTTCTAATCATAACGCATTCTTATTTGAATTGCGATCGAACTCGTAAATAGGACCAATTATTTTTATACGAGTGGGTTGAGACATTGAATTTTTTTATGGAAGTTCAAGGTTCTTTTTTCTAATGCGATTTTTGTTCGTTTTTTAATACTAAAAGGAATGAGGATTAAGAGTAGTGAAATTTGATTACAATAATTACAATAAATCATTAAATTTCAAGTCATTTAAAGAAATCGTGCGATTGCAAGTAAATTTGATGTTTTTTTTTAATGATTACGTAAATGCCTTTCTTCAAATGTCTAACCACTCAAAACTTGAGGTGATCACCTGTGGATAAAATATAGACAGCTAACTCGTTACAGAGACAAATATCTCAGAATCCCTCTGGTGGTAAATATTGGTTCTGGTAATAATGTTCGTTGTATGTATACTTCAGAGAATTTTATTTTCATTAGAACATATAGTCATAATCGCTAACAAAAAGTTACACACAACTAACTGTAACGTTTTATAAGGAAATAAGTCCATTTCGTTGATTCTTACAAAGTACATTTCGCGAAATTCCCCCGAAAAAAAGCATTTTGCATGGAAAAACTAAAAAGTGCTTTCCTTTATTAGGGAAAAATAAAATGCTTTTTTTATCAGAAGCAATAGAACCAAGTGAAATATTCGACATAAATGGATTTTCAATATGTGCTTATTTAATGTAGATATACCGAATACTTAGGGACGCAAGACTTAATTTATCATTTTCTATTTCAATCTAATTACACGGTCCTATTTATCATATTTGAATCTAAGTTCACAAATTATTCTGATTTAAGAATCATGAGTCGATTAAAAAATCGATATTACAATTTCATTTCACTCGAGAATAATTTATTTAAAATGAGTAATTACGTAGATAGAACAATCCCCGAAACGACGTTTATTTCGATAACGCCAGTCCCTACAGCTCATCTCAATAACGATAACGATATCCGCTGCCGCCAACCGCGAATCCGGCAAAATAAAATAAAAAAGCCGGGTGTCAATCAAACCGAGTAAACAGCGGCTGGCGGTCATCCCCGTCAAAAAGAAAAAGAAAAAGAAGAAGGAGTATCCTCCTCACGAATTTCTCCGGCGATCGCGCCGCGGTGAGCGGCGGCGGAGCAGGTGGAGGGGCGCTCGCGCCGGCGAGCGGAGAAAGAGCGAGAGAGTAGGAGAAAGAGCCTCGGCGCGCACCTGGACGACTTCCTGCCGGCGGCGGGCGCCTTCAGTCTTCGAGGACGAGCCGCACGATACGCCTCGCGCGCGCGACCGCGAGCCCCGCCGCACTTACGACCCGTGAGACTACACGTCCCGTCTCTTCGAATTTATTTATTTTTTTTTTTCTGCACAGTTTTCGTTCTTATTTTCGAATTCGTCATCGTTTCGCGCTCGGATAAAAAAAAAGAAAAAGAGTTGACTCGGATCGGGAACAGTGCGACACAGAGGATGAGGTGCGAGAAGTAGGCCAGGCGGCGAGCTTTGGAACTTGTCGGGTGTCTCGTGGGAAGACGAACGAACGACTAGGCTTGTGAGAAGATCGCCGAGAGCAGCGGAGATGGAGACCAGGAGGGGACCGCTGGCGGTGCTGGGCCTGCTGCTCGTGCTGCTGGCCGCGCAAGGTGCGTCAATTACTGCGATCGTTTGGGGTGGACGGTTTTTTGTGGTACCAACGGTTTTAGAATAGGAGGAAATAATCCTTTAGATCAAAATCAAGTGGATGTTTGTGTTTTTTTTTTCTTTTTTAATGCGATCGATTGTCAGATTGGATTTGATAAGGTTTTTGTATAGTGATTATTTTAAGAAGTAACAAGAGGTATTGAAAATTTAATTTTTTTTACGCGGATAATAATATTAGATTAAAGTAACAGTTTTGCTGTACTTTTCCGTGTTAAACTAGTGTTATTTCTCGGAATGGGAATCCATGCTTATCAGGACAGAAACGGTTTTTCTAATAGTGTAAATTGCTGCTCTTCCTGTTTGCACACTTCACGTTCGCCAATTAAGAAACTTTTTAAGCATCAATTTAAGAACTTGAAAGTAAATAAATTATTTATTTGTTTAAATAATATCATTAGAATGATTAAAAATTGTTATAAAAGATTGAAAAAAAAAATCATTTGAAGGTATTAAATTTAATCGTACGATTAAATCGACACAACTACAAAAAAAAGTTTCTTAAACTCAAATTCTACATAAAAAAAAGGTGCGCACGGTACCGAACAGGCTGTTATAAGTAGGATTCCTCCTCCGTTTCTGGTATCTAGCATAGTTAACTGTAAATATATGTTCGCTGGAATATTTAACGCAAGAAAGGTATTCGTGATGTCACCCGAAAATCGCGCCGATCAGCGGACGAACCGCTAGAATCCGTATATAATTTAGTGGCCGGGTGATAGTGATTGCTTCGCGCGTAAAAAGTTTGAATTATGCGCGAGGTAAATAAGGCCCGCGCGGACGGGGCTCGAGTTCATTTGACGCTCGCGCATTGGCCATCGAGCACCGCTGAAAAATTAAACGTATTTATGAAACGGCGAGTTATCGCGCCCACTGATTGGGCGAAATTTTCAATACTCCATTATCGTAAATCAGCCGACAGATAAAAATCGGCAAAGTGGGTTGCCGCGCCATTAGTTGCGTGCGTTTTGTACGCGCACGCTTAAATTACCGCGTAATTAGTTTAATGATTTTAGTGCCTTCTGCGCCTTTCATGGCTGGAAATCTTTGAAGACTGGAAGGACCTAATTACACGCTAATGAAACACAAACGTTCATTTTAAAATCTAATAACTATTATTCACACTTCATTTTCTTAAATAATAACATTAGACTGCTTAAAGAATCCTATATAAAAAATTGAAAAAAAAAAAACAAAAATACTCTCTAAATCCGAATATGTGAAAATTGACATATTTCATTGAAAAGTCGTTCACGTATGAAATATGTGAACGAATTTTCACATTTAATATGTTAATAATCACATTTTTGTACGTGAATTTCACAGTTTTCACATATTCAGATTTAGAGGGTAGGAAATTTAAAAAAATCAAATCTACTCTTTAAAGTGCTTCCTAAGCAAACATCGCATTAGCAGTATCTAAAAAAATCCGTTAACTCAACCATTACCCTGTAGTGTCATCCTCCTCCTCGCGCGTGAAATAACGCCAATCGATCTGTAGCTGCCTCTCCGCGAGTGACACCTGGAACCTCATCTCACGAAAGTCGCGCACGTAAGGTGATCTCTCCGCGATTAACCGAATATTTACGCTTTGCGCAATCGTCGCGAGGGCCGTCCGCGTAATCGAGGCTCTACGTGCTCGCGCCGCCTCGTGTGCACATGCACACACATACCCGTGCGCGGGACTCGTAACGTATAATAATCGCGGCCGAAAAATCGGCGGCTTCATCTCGCGCGCGGGGATTATAGTCGAGCGCGTGGCGATAATTGACGGAAAATAACCCGCGCCGACGGGTGAAAGCGTCGTGAAGCCACCCCGCGGTGAGGCTGGAGCTTATACATTGTGGAGTGCGAAGATATTTCGGATGCGTGAGAGCGAGATGCTGCAGCTTGCGCCGGTTAATAGATTAGGTCGGGATTTTTATGTTGGGTCCGCGCGGGTAATGAGTGGATGCGATGGGATACGCTGCCAGGCTTGAGAGACGTATAGGCACTTATTAAAATATTGTTATTTTATATGTGCTTGAAGTGTTACTTTCAAACTTTCTCAATTAAGGGTAATAAGCCGAAGTAATTTAGTCGAGTGCGAGTTAAGTATGTAAAGTTTTAGTTTTTGTATTAGATTTACTTTCTCGGTTGTAAAAGGATAATCGCGTCGGATAAAATAAATTCGTTTAATAGTTTTTGCGTACTGAGGCGTTATAAAAAGTATACTTTATCAGATTACAAAAAGAGCTTTTACTCCTAAGTCGTTTATTCCTTCGTCGCAAAACTACACTCTCCGACAAGTCGATAAGTCGATTACTGCACTATTTTGCTATAGGTACAGAGTAGTGGATTGTTTGATGACTAATATATGGTAATACGATTGATCGAGTTATTGCCGACAGCGAAACGGAAGTTACCGAACGATTTGTCGGCGCGTGTTTGCACATACGACTGTATGTACACTGTTACCCAGCAGTAACCGATGTGTGTCGAATATATTCCGAGAAGGAACTTCTCTTCCGAGGAATCTTACAAGTCGCTTAAGAAATCGACTGCATAAAGTAAAAAATAAAAAAAATATAAATATTTTTATGTACAAAATCGGTACCATCCTCGAGTACGTTCGGCTCCAATCGTTTACAAATACTTTTCTTCCTGGAGAATCTAACGAAAAATATAAAAAATGCTTTTTTCCTTAAGGACAACAACTTCATACAGTTATATATATATCTGTATTCCCGAAATAGGATGAAAAATTAAAAAAAAAAATTAAATCTGAAAGCTGCATTTCTTTAGCGCTGATTCAAAACAGACTGCCATTAAACTGATCATTACACCATTCGCTTAAAAGCCTCGCAAATAAAAGCGTCATCCTGCAGTTAGTGCGGCACTAAAGTCTCTCGGGAACACCTGAGACCGTCGCGTTCGCCGCTCTCACCGCGGCACTTTCCCATTGTCGCAGGTGTCGCGGCCTATACGTAGCGGTATCGACACACGCGGGGGGTGTCGAATCGCGCCTGCGGCGATCGAACTACTCCCGCGCGCGGCTCTCACTTTCGATCGCTCCTGAATCACGGTCCCCCGCTCCGATCGCTCGGCGCGTCGATTAATGCCTTTTTAATTTTCCGCAAACGAGGGGGAATTATAAAAAGAGGAAATATCGCCCCGATAATTAGACCCGGCCTAATGTCCCTCGGACTTTCTCCGGTGGAGCCGCGCGCAAAACAACGGCGCTATTTTCACTCGCCTATTTACGATCAACCGCTGGATCTTGCCATCGCCCGATAATATGTTTCGCGAGTTAATTATAAATTATACCATCGTAATCTTGAATAGCGAAAAATCAAGTCACTCTCTTATCTTCCAAGTTTCAACTTGTTTCGAGTATGCAAATCACTCGGCTTATCGGGTGCTTTAATTACCACGAAAACGAGTGATTAAAACACGAGTTCGCCGACTGAAATTTTACGAGTGCACGAAAACAACAATTTCGCGCGGTAGTGAGAGGAAAGAAGGATCAATCGAGGGGGAATCAAGAGAGGCCATCGAAATTTTTAATAACGGAGCGGGCCAATTTCGCCGGCGCGTTGCAATTGAAGCGGAGCATCGGCGGCCCGCTACATAACCGCTTCCGCATTCTGGAGGCGCGCGCGTGTATACGACAGGGGATCGCGAGTGCCCGCCGTCTCCCTCGGAGTGCGCGCCGGCTAATCGCCGCCTAATGGCCGCGATCGCTCGTGGGCGGCGGTACGCCCTTCGACGCGCGCGTGAGCAATTGGGAATTTTAATGCCGGGTGTCACGGCGATGGGACGGATTGATAGGGTAATGGGTTTTAGCGATGGGCCGATTGGAGTTTCAGATTGAGGACAGCTCGAGTAGATTTTTAATGCGTTATTTTTTGGTTTTAAGTGCGGTCAGTTAAGTGTGTGATAAATTAACAAAGTATGGTGTAGTAGATTTAAAGTACGCGCGGGTGAAATTATCGCACGACCTTCTCAACGCGAGGCAGTTAGCTAATCTAGAAGCATTTCCATGAAATATGACGGTGACACATAGAATAATTAATAATCGCTAAGTATCACTTTTACTGAGCTAATCGGTATTACTGGACTTATCCGTAACATTCACTGAAGTGATCGGTAATTTTCACTCAAGCGATCGGTAAATTTTACTAAAGCGAAATTTTAAATTTGAAAAATTTAGTCCTAGCACTTCTGCATTAAATTATGTAAACAAATTTTCGAATAAGTTAAATATTAAATTGAGTGAAAAATTGTTTAAAAAACGCTTAAATAATAGCTACTTTTTACAAGGATCAAAATTAATTGGTCTTAAATCTCATGATTCAGGATCACACAAATAATCACTTGACGAAATACAAAAAAAGTGGTTAATATCCGCAATTTAATCAACATAAATCAATTTAATTGAATCCTGAAAATCGCGTAAAACGCGCGTACCCTAAAAGCGACATAAAAAAGCTCCCGTTAATCTCCTGAAAGAAGCTCGCGAGGAATCCAGGCGCTCTTATTATGACACAACGCAGCAGTTCTGCATAAAATCGTCGTTAATGAGCCTCTCGCAGTAAACCATCCTCCGCGAACAATTTCCCTCCTATAAAAGTGCATCCCCGCGCTGGAACCGTGTCAGTCGGCGCCTCGTCTATTTACATCCCGGCGTGCGCTGCAGGACTAAAAAGAAAAGGGCGCCTCGCGCGTAAACGGCCAATTACGTTAAGCACTCGCATCCGCGGACCGTAGGTATACATCCCGTTCGCCGGGGCGCGCGACAAGTGGGACAAGGAGGCCTCGCTCGCTGAGTCACGCCTCGCCGCGATATATAGGGCGAACTGTCACGGGACGATTTTTTTTTTCCCCTCGGCGGCTTTTGTTTTCGTATCGGCTCTTTTTTATCGCGCGGCCTTTTGATGCCGACGTCTCGAATCGCGTGTATGTACGCGCCGCGACGCGCGGTGGACACTTAACGGGACGATTGCTAAGCGAACCGGAATACGAGGTGCAGTACGAGAATCGGGCGGGACGTTAAAAATCAGTGGCGTTTAAAAAGAAGTAGTAAACGCGCAACAGTAAAAAGTTACGGGCTCGAAATGTAAGTCATAGATGATTGTGGTTGTAGTTTTCAAATTGGATTAATTAACCGCTTATAGGTCGTTTTCCGTTGGAGCTCGCTCAAATTATACATTGTGTTTTTATTATTCTTCCGCCGCGGCAGGAACTCGAGAGAAAGCACGCGTGAATGCGCTTTAACTGTTTTAAAGCGACGCTTCGATCATCCGTACCTACATGCGATGGATAATTAATAAAAATTTCAATCAACAACTTATTACTTATTCATTACCGTAAATTCGAGCCTAACAGCCGCGATTAACCTTAATAACAAAATCAACAATCAAACTCGCACCATCTCAATATACACGTGACAATAAAAAAGTAAATCTCAGCGGATTCTCCCAGACTCCAAAAAAAAAAAACGCTTCCGAAGAAAAGCCACGTTGAGTAATCTTGCATCACAGAGCTGACCGCTGGTCGCGCCTGCGATAAAAGGAGGGTACATGCGCCGGCGCGGCTATCCTCGGCTCGTTAAAGCGGCTCCGCGCGCGTGGAATTTCGGAGTACTTTCGTTCGACACCGAAAAAGGACCGGCCGCCGCGGGAAAAGCGAAGGAGACGCGTCGGTGCCTTCCGTCGCCTAGGCCGCGCGCGGACGGCTCGTCCCACTGACCAAGTAAAAAAAAAACCCGTTGCAGCCGAAACGGACTCGGCGCGCCAGGTGTGCCTGCGCCGCGGAGGGGGAACGGGTTTACGAGGTGTGCGGCGCTCGTATCGTGCGTTCTGAGAGTTTTTCCTTTTTTCTCGAGAGATGTTTCGGAGGTTTCGTTTGTGGATGGGAGATTACGAAGAATTGATCATTTATTTTATTCGTGAGCTTCAATTTTGTACGCGGAGAAGTGAGGGAAAACTTGAAAAATAAAAATAAATTACTATGGTGATTAGTGAAGTTTAAATTTTTATATTAAACTTTCTAGTCATCTTTTTCAAGTTTGTTCTCGTTCTAGTAAAAACTGTAGTAATTTTAAATAAAAATTTACTGCAGTTTTGTAATCAATGAAGAAATATTAATGATTAAGAAAATAAAATGTTATAATTTAGTTGTGAAATTTAATAATTTTTCTCGATTTATAAAGACACTTTACTTCAGCGCTTACTACGAGTATTACAATGCAATAATAAATTTTAACGTTACTGAAATTTACGAACGTGAGAAACGCAGCCCGAGTGAAACGCTTGACACTGTTTTAAGAAAATATTTCAGATCCCGCATTAAGCGCTTGTTAAAGCGTAATTTTTTACAAGATAAATTTAACGACACGAAGAAATCCTAGAGAAAGTGACAAGTCGACCCGGCGATCATCCGTACCTTCCTCCCAGTGAACCTCGTATAATAATAAAAGAAGAAGAAGAAAGACACTTCGAGGCGAGCATCGAATCACTTAATTCCCCTCTCGACAGGAGGCGATGCGTACCTTTTCGTCGGTCGCGTCGCTGACCCAGAGAACCGCGGCGCGATTAATTGGTCGGACAAATGACCGTCGCTTTTCCGCGACCTCGAAACACAAAAGCTCCGGGGACAAAGGGTCGCGCGTCACATTTCCCACGCGGCGGTCCTGATCATAACGGCCCTCCTTTTTCAGGCGCACCGAAAAAGCTGCGCTTCGCCCGTGTACAAAGTACTTGCTCGCGTCGATCAGGCGCGGAGATAAGCCGCGAGCTCGTTAGAGAATTTGTTCTTTTGGAGAAAGGCTTTTTCGAACAAGCCGATTAGCAGTACTCGTTGTTTTCCTAATGGAAGGAAATTTTTAGGTTTATAGTGTAGTCTGCGTTGAATATGCACGCCGTGATATGAATTTCGTGGTGCACGAAAGCTTGGGAAAAATGTTTAGTACACGGATTTGAAATTAGACATACAATTAGAGTACCATGGACATACGAATTATTTGTAAGTAAATAGAGAAAGTGTGGTCTTAAGGGACTATGGGACATATAACCGATTTTCTTAGTTATTTACCTGAGAAAAAAAGTTTCAGATTAAAAATTATATTTAAAAATAAACTGAGATATGAGTTGTCGAACGGATAAAAATGAGTAAAAAATGTGTTATATACTATTAATATATAACATACATATAATTTTTAATCTGAAACTTTTTTTTTCTCAGGTAAATAACTCAGAAAATCGGTTAATGTCTCATAGTCCCTTAAAGAAGTTTAAACTGAGAATGGATTAAAAAAATCAATTTTATTTAAAAAAAAAAATGAGTGTATAGTGTACCACTTATATTCAAATTAACTTTTAATTATACGAACATTAATAACACACACACTACTTCTGTACCTCACACGCAGCTATATCACAACACTTTCTTCCACTCCCTGCGTATCTTCAAAACCTAACGGTAATACCGCTAACTCGCTCTCAAAACAATCCTTCGAGTAAATTGAGCAAACGCAGGAAAAGAGAACTCGATCGCCACTAAAAGAAATGCGCTTAAATTTAAAGGAAAAAGATCCGCAGGCAGTGTAAGCGAATCCACGGGTAGATAATCGAAAAGAGCGAGCGAGGCGTCGGTCGGAGGGAAAAGCGCGGCGAGCGGCCTGGCAACCTACATCGGTGGCGGATGTGCGCTGCGATTCGCGCCGACCGCGCGGAGACCCGAGAGAGAGAAATGCAGAGTGCGTCTCCGAGACGAGATTCCACGAGCGACGATTTTCACGAGGCGCGGATATATGGTAAAGTGGCACGCGCGCCGCGATCGGCTTCGCGAGCGCATCCCGGACTGATAGCTGCCGATACCCGCTTTTTTTTGGGCGGCTTCCGTTAGTGGCGATCGATAGGTTGCGAATGGAAATTTAGCTTTGCATTCGTTCGGTTTTAAATATTTGGCAAAAAACGTGGTATTTGATTATACACTGAGAAAAAGGATTAGTAAAAATTACTATTTTTCTATTAAAAGGGCGACCTACTTGACCATAAAAA
>JAXIUT010025383.1:0-16547 GCA_035586675.1 Eurytoma californica | reverse complement strand
GACAATGGCGCTGTAACTTGTATCTGTATCTGTCACTGTATCTGTTCCTTGTATTTTTTAGCCTGTAACGGGCCTAAGAAATTTAATATTTTTTCGGACTCTGAAAGCGCATTGAGTGCTCGAAGCAACATCAATTATAATTAATGCAATTCTATTGTTCGGGATTTTAAACAAAAGTTGGTCACTGCAAATAAAATCTCAATTAAAATATAGTAGGCAGTGAAAGGCTGATAAAAGTGCCAAAGAAACGACTAGTAGCGGAACTTCCCTACGAAACCCTATTCCTGTTTCTGATTTCTTTATGTTAAATTTAAGAAAAAATGTAAGTTGGAGAATCTAGAAAGGTTACTTAGATTAGGACAAACTAAAAGGGTTTTCTATTTTTTACTTAAATAGAATCAGGTCTAACCATTCGTCACTAAACACCAGCTTTTAGTTGCAATGAGGACTCGGATAACATAGAACATATTTTCTGGTCTTGTAAACGATTCGAAAAAGAAAGAGTTAGTTTGATCAAAAAAATACAAAGAAAGTTCAAATATGGGCCATACTCGATCATTGCGTTTCTAGCAGCGGCAGATAATGATAATTCATACAGATATATTTTTTATAGCACTCTAACCTCAAAATGGCAACTTTAATGCCAATTTTCGGCACTCGTGCTATAAAATATTGTATTGGGATCTAAAGTAGAATCGTGGTGTGGATACATGTCATATATACATTTCAACATGGCTGACTTGATAACTGCCGTCTACATTAAGTATCATAGGCCTGAGTCGTAAATTAATCTTTTTTTAAATATATATAAAGTTTTAGACTACAAAACTTTTTAAATTAAGGATAGAAATGGTTCAATGACGGGTGGGTGACGGGTGTGGATCTCAAATATAATCAAATTTTCTTTACAACCGGTACGACTTTCCGTTTTAAGGTTATGAACTCAATGTAAACAACGATACTCAGCGATTACCAAACTGATTTTAAAGAAATGTAGATATATTTGAGATTTGTACCCGTCATCCACTCTTCATGGAATACATGTTTTAACTTTATTTGGAAACTTTTCTAGTCTAAAATATTATTTTATATTTAAGGGACTATGGGACATATAACCGATTTTCTTAGTTATTTACCTGAAAAAAAAAAGAGTTTCAGATTAAAAATTATATTTATGTTATATATTTATAGTATATAACATTTTTTACTCATTTTTATCCAGCTTGAGTTATACCCGGTTGAAAATATTTCATAAAATCCTATAAAAATTATTGTTTATCGGGATCTATGAGGTTTCTGCACCCGGAGTTCCTGATAAACCCTTATACGCATCTTCTTAAAAAAAATTGTCCTTATAAATCTTTTTAGAAATTACTCGCCTATCAGAAACGAATAATTTTGTTTAAGGTTTATAACGACAAATTTTTTTTAAGAACATGCGTAAAAGGGTTTATCAGGAACTCAGGGTGCAGAAACCTCATATGTCCCGATAAACAATAATTTTTATAGGGTTTTATGAAATCATTTCAACCGGGTAATTCCATCTGGAAATGGAGATATGAGTTGTCGAATATTCTTTCCTTTCACGACAACTCCAGACCACAATTTTTAATCAATTTAATTGAGGTTTGGCTTAAAATGTTTGTTATTAATGTCATTTAGGGCCAACGCTATTTGCTAAGGATAATAAATTTATTAAAAAATGATATTTTTGTGACTTTTAAGGCATCAGGTATTTGATGCAAGTGAAAAAATAACAAACTAATAGCGTCAACCCTAAATGACATTAAAAACAAACATTTTAAGCCAAGCCTCATTTAAATTGATGAAAAATTCGGTCGGTTATGAAGCCAGCCATGTTGAAAAATATATATGACATTATCCCCACCACGACTCCACTTTAGATCCTAATAGTACTGGTGCGTAAGTGATTATTCAGTTCGTGCGATTTTTCACCCTCGCTTCACTCGGGCGAAAACCGTCGCACGAGTTAAATAATCATTTTCCGCACCCGTGCTATAATATACTATAATTCTATCATAGAATTTATTCGCAATATTGAATGTTAATAGTTGTTAGAATTTTATAGAAGCATTTTAGCTAAACGAAATTATCAATGTAGATAGCGATTTATGTCAGATTAGTTCTAAGATTTGAATTCCGCGCCTAATTTTGTCTCAATATTTTTATGTTCATTTATAACCTGTTCTGTATACTCCATACGTATACCTGTTCTATATGTATGCCTTGATATGTGGATGTATAACCTAAGTTTAGCCAATAAATAGTATATTACGTACCTAGCCCTGTATAATAAGAAAAGTCTCAGATCACATGTAATTGTCGACCGAGGCGAAGCCGAGGTCGACAAACATGTGATCTGAGGCTTTCTTATTATACAGGGCTAGGTATGTATACTATTTTTCACCAACAGCGAGCCGAAAGTACAAACTCCCGATGGGGCGCCGGGAGGGAAATTGGACTTTCGGCGAGCGTGTGGTGAAAAATATACTATAATAAACGTAAAATAAAAAAGATTTTTACTTTATAGGAATCAAATTAGCAATATTACAGAGTTATCAAAAGCGTACCTTTTCAGCATGATTGTGGTAAGCGCCGTAATACGACCACCGAGATAACAGCGAAGAAAACAGCAGACGAAAACCGCGGAAATAACTTGATGGATTTATATCTCCAACGAGACGCGACGTTGGCGCCGGGCGGTTTTTGAGGTTATGTCCACTACTCCGCTCTCTCCGACTCCGACCCTTTCACCAACGAATACAGACGCTTAGTGATGTATATAATACAACGACCGGCCGATGGCGTGGGTGGCGTCACCACCGAGCGTCGCGCGGACACAGCTTGGCTTTTTAAAGATTTCAAAGAACTGAGACTGGTCCACTCACGCTATTTAAAAAAAAAGCCGCTCAATTCACCGAGAGAGACGGAGAAAAAAAGGGAGCGAAACGAACAATAAATCCCTTAACGATCGGCAGAACGCAGACTTGAGTCCAAAGTGCAAAGAAATTATGAGTTTCAGGGCTTGAGTATACAGCTGTATAGAAAATGACTGTCTAAGTTGTTTTGGCTTTTCATCAATAGATGTAGGAAAATCACAGTTGAAAACTTTAAAACCAAGTGTGGATCTAAATGTTAAAATCTATATAGAGGGAGTAAAATAAACTTAAGTAAGTCCCTGTAAGTCTGTACGGTATTCATCTACTGAAAAATAAGACTTACACATCTGTAATGGAATGAACGTGATGTTTGCTTGAACTAGTTTGAAGCTCCACAGGATTTTCAATGTCTATATTTTGATGATAAAAGTTGTGATATTTAATATAATCATTTGTAATTAAATTACTGTACACATTGGGGATCCTGTGCACCTTAAAATTGGTTCAATATATTATGGATTGTTGCCAAAAATGTCAGTATTCCTGTAAGTCAGTACCGGTGTTCATTCACTGGGAAATAAGACTTGCAAATCTGTAATGAAACAAACAAACATAATATTCGCTTGAACCAGTTTGATATTTCACAGATTTCCAATATGAATATTTTGATGATAAAAGCTGCGGATATTTAATACAATCATTTATAACTAAATATACAAATTGGAGATCTTGTAGAGCTTAGAACATATGCCTGATAAGTCTGTACTGGTGTTCATTCACTGAGAAAAAAGACTTACAAACCTGTAACGAAACGAAACGAAGGTAATGTCACTTGAGCCAGTTTGAAGTTCCATAGTGAGTCTTGCAAGTTTCTTCCAGGTGACACTTTATATAGCTCAATCATACATTATCATACCTCATCTCAATTCTTAATTAGATATATAGAATGAAAGCATCGGAATGGATTGAGATGTGTAAAATACTCAAGCAATCTCAAGTTAGCAAAAATCATGAGAAAATAGCGAACTACTTCGTAATACAATGGCTAAACCGTACATATTGTGCATGCTTGCATGGATACGCGAATATCTACACTGTTCAATTCATGCACTTTATTTCCGATGTTTCACATACATGTTTTCTTCGCAGTCGATTTTTTTGTAATATATGGTAACATTCAATACAATCTTTATTGTCGAGTGCAGCTAGTTTGCGAGATACCTGCGTATTAACTCCGTGACGATCGCGATGTTATCCCTTTCGCGCCGACGGCCTGATGGCGACTATTCCGCGGTCTGATGTGTACTTGACTTGACTCGCGCTCTGCGAAGCAACAATTCCCGGAATTAAAAATTTAAAGTCGTGGATGCAACATTGGATGCCTCTTCTCACAGTTTACGCACGAAGATTATGATTTCTAATTATTATTAAATGTATTAAATATTAAATGTACAATATATTCAACAATTTTTAACCTATGTTTTTAATAATCCTACTTTTAAACAATTAAAATATGCTGTTCTATTTATGCTGAGAATTAACGCAATGCTGTAATATGCCCTTTTAAAAGGAACATTATACATTAATTGTACTTGCGCAAGGCTGGCATTTTGTTTAATATTTTAGCCCATTAATTAATTAAAAGTTCACAACTTTTATTATCTAATTATTTCAATTTTCACAAAAAGTACAGTTTATAGGATACACTTTTGCCAGGAAGCTATACGCAATTAATAGAATAAATAAATTATATCTGTATATGTAGATATTTTATTATTGCTATTTTATTATTTATTTTATTTATTTATTATTTCAATTAAAAATCATTCGAAGAAAAGGGTAAATGAATGATATATGGTTTTTACTTGTAAAATTCAGCGATATAAGTAGCGTACTTATTATTATGGTAATATTTTCATTTCGCTGTTGATTTACGTAGTGAAAGCCACGAAAGAATCGAGTCAACACAGCGTTGACAGGTCTGTTCCCTTCGTTTTGGAGCACGGCGGCTGCGGCGTAGCGTAGGCAATCCGTACAGCAGCACATGAGTGCAGTGTGATACTCGCGTGGCTTTCAAAAACACAAGGCTGCCGTGAAAAGAAAAACTTTCAAGAGGCAAAAATGGCCTCGACGATCCTCGACTGCTTTCCAAAATTGCTGAGGGACAGTCCGAACGAGAGGCTAGAAGGTGGAGCAAAATTGTTGCAGCATTTATCAAAAGAGGTACCAGTAATTGCTTTACTACGATGTTACTTTAACCTCAAAGCAAAACACATTTTTTTTCTTAAACATGATTTAATTAATGAATTTCTGAATATTTTAGACAAATTTATTAATTATATTTGCAGTGAAATTTGTTTATAGTTATTGTTTAACATAATTTCTTTTATTTGCATAGTTCGTATAGAAATAATTTTATTATTTAGCAATTTTGTTAAATTTTCTTATTATATTATTTAAATATCAGTGAAAAGTTTTTAAAATACATTAAATATTAAGGAAAAATTATTTCACTATTTCATATTTTTTATTTTAGGAAAATGGAGAAAGCAAAGAACTCCATCATATACTTAATAGATTGGTGCGAGGTCTTGGATCATCTAAAATTTCTTCACGAAAAGGATTTTATTCAACTTTAACCGTATATTTATCATTAAATCCAAGTATAAAATTAGATACTATTTTTAGTATCATTAACAATGAATTAAAAGCAAGTGCAAGTAACAGCAAAAGTGTAAGTTATCTTTAGACTATCCTTTTATATATCTATGAAAAAATATATTAATGCAATTTTGTTGTTTGTTATATAGGAATTTGCTGATATTAACAATGGACGTATTTTAGCTTGTGGTGCTATTATACGTTCAAAACTTTTGAAAAGTTGTTCAATTGATGAGCAAAAAAAAGTTTTAGAATGTTTGATACAAGCTGGAAAGCAACGCAGTTATTTGAGTTTTGAATCTGTATCTTTTCTTGTTGAATTTTTAAACCAACTTGATAGTGAAGATTTAATAGTTCCTGTTTGGCCCATACTCGAGCCGGAAGTTTGTAAGCCACTTTCAGAACAAAGTTTAGATTCGTTTTATTTATTTTTAACAATTCAAAATAAATTTCCTGGAATCATTACTAAGAAAATTATGAAAAAACACTTTGGAAAGGAAAATATTATCAATGAAGAATCTATAAAAGATCTTTTAAAAATTTTAACAGTAATTATTTTTACTTTTTAATTTATTTATTGAAAGGTCATGTGCAATTATAAATAATTTATCTTTTTGTTTTCCAGGATATACCTAGAGTTATATGTTATAAACACCCAGTATACAGAATCTTCTGTAAAAAACTAGTAGCAACTGATCATGTTGAACAATTTTGGCTTGGTATTGATGAACGTTTTGTTAAACCATCTAAGACGGATGAGCATTTGGGAGTAGAATTATTTAATATATTACTGGAAACATTACAAAATAAGTCCATTATTCCTGCATTACTATCACCTAACTTTTTAAAATATAATCTTAAAAGATTTTCAAATAATGCAATACACAAAGTTGATGAAGTTGCCGTTGAATTTAAAAAAGCATTATATCAGCTAGTAACAGTACTTGATAAAGAAGTTAAAGCAAAATTACATATATCGGTGCTTAAGAAACTAATTTTCTATCCGGGTGATCTTATGATAGAAAAAATAACTAGCACTAAAGTCATTCAAATGATAACTACTAATCTTAGTGCTGATGGAGTGAAAAAATTATCCAATTTGTATAAAGAAATAGCAGCTAATACAAAGTTTAAAGAAAAACCAAATTCAACAATGGAACCTTGGACAAATGGAGAAAGAACTTATGCTATTCAATTATTTAGTGTTAAGTAAGTTTATTTAATTTATTTATTTTTATATTTTACATTTTTCTTATCCTATTGTCATTGTTTAGATTACTGAGTCATCCAGAAATTATTTCTGACCATGAGTGGAGAATAGAGCAGTTAAAGTTTTTATTTAATCTTGGATTAAGTGAAGTATCTAATGTTGGTGTAGAATTGCAACGTAAGGCATATATTATATATTTTTTTTAATATTTATCGAAATGTTTAATAATTTCAAATTTAATTACTTACTTTAGCTAATATCAAAGAAAGCTTCTATCGAGCTTTAGATCACAAACTTCCAAAACTTGAAGATTTAACAACTGTACTCAGCTCACTAATAAATCACATTAATGAAACAGTGTTTCAAAATTCAGAGATCAAGTTGAAAACCCCTCTAGATGAAGCTGCCACAGAAGCATGGAAAAAAATGATAAAATTTATTAAAAAATTGGAAAAAGATTCTAAAAATAATGAAAAAATTAGTGCAGTTTTTCATACAATGGATCTGCATATGGGTTTACAACTTTTCTCTGATCCAGAAATGGCGATTTCCTCAATAAATGAATTGCACAGTTGTTATGAACATTTAAAAGCAAAAAGAAAATCAAATAAAAAGAACAATTCCCATATTGAAGAAGATGAGGAGCCAGTATGGGTTGAGGTTGTGGTAGATCTGATATTGTCTCTTCTTTCAAGAAAAAGTCATTTATTACGTTCTTTAGTAAACTGTGTCTTCCCTCACATTTGTCCTTATTTGACATCTACCGCAGTGCATCAAATATTGGACATTTTAGATGTGAAAAGTGGAAAAAATCCTTTAAAAGCTTCTAAAGACGGTGAAGAGTCTGACTCAGAGGTTGAGTCAAACGACGAAGAGGAGAACGAAGAAGAGAACGAGGAAGATGAAGATAACAACGATGAGCCGAATGACGAAGAAATAGAAGAAGAAAGTGATTCAGATGTTGAAGAATCAGAAGTTGAAGATGAGACTGTAACAGACAGATTACGCTTGGCAGTCAGACAAGCTTTGGGTGACACTACAATGCAAACTGACGACGAAGACATTGACGTTGATAGAATCGATGAAGAAGAAGGCAAGCGTTTGGACGAATCTCTGGCGGCTGCTTTTAAAATCTTGAAAGAGAATCGAAAGTCGCAGATGAAAAAGCAAGAAAAGAGTGCTGAGGCTCTTACACATTTTAGAATTAGGGCTATCGATCTTCTGGAAACTTATTTAGACAGTAGCCCGTCTATGGCACTGGCTTTGGATATGTTAGTGCCTCTCTTTGCATTGCTCGAATTCGCTATTAAAGATCCACATCAGAAACCATTAGAGCACAGGGTTAGAAATTGCTTAAAGAAACTATCGGCTGTAAGAAAATTCAAGAGTGTTGAGGATGTTGATGAACAACTGTTAACTACAATTTTAAAGGTAATGCAGGATTTGTCACTTAAAATTTAATTTTTTTTAAAAATAGACAATCAATAATTTAGTAAATTATTTTTCAACAGGCTTTGATAGAAAAGGGAGAGCGATCTGCGTCTATTTGTCAAGAAATGGGAGATAAATTGGCAGAATGTTGCGTTTTTCTTGTTAGGTGCTCTCAGCAAACAAATATCTCTAAAGATTCATTTATACAGATATTTGGCGAAAATTTGACTGCTTTCTTCAAAAAGCGAGATTGCATTCTTCCAGCAGTTTTATTTAAAAGTTTGTTGCAATTATGTTGGGTTGGCAATTGGCACTTGGCACCACTATTGGTAAGTTGAAAGGCTATATAAAATTTTAAACAAAATTAAAATAAATTATTTTGTGACTTAACATCATTTCATTTTCAGGTTGATTTTGCCTTTGATGACTCCATTAGATCGTATAGAAGAGGGCAAGCCCTTGATTTGTTGAAAGTTTTTTATAACAATATAAGAATGATTACCTCAGATGACCACAAAGACAAAAGACTTAAAATGGAAAAGAAACTTTGTAAATCGAGTATAAATGTGCTAAATGAATTAAGCGATTCTCAGGCATCTGAAAATGGCAAAGCAGCGACTAATGTAGGAAAAGAAATTAAACAGAAATATGTTTGCCACCTTTTCACATTATTATTTGTTGTACATGTGCACCGCATACCCGAAGCTTGGAATTGGGAAAAATTAGGTGAAAGTATGATTAGTTATAGATCAGTCGCGGCATTAGCAAAGGATGCAAAATGCGCTTACAATAGATTAGGCAATCGTTTAGGAATCTCTATTGTGTAAGTGGAGCAATGAATATTATTTCAATATACTTTTCTTAATTTTATAAACTTACTAATAAATTAAATATTGTTGTAGATCTCAGAAAAAACAAAATGTTGAACAAATTATAATGAGCAATGGAAAGAAAGAATCAGAATCGGAAGAAGAAAGTTCAGGTGATGAAGAATCCCTTAATAATTCTCAAAAGAGCGATAAATCGTCTAAGAAATTAGAGAAAAAGCGAAAAAAGAATAGCGGTAAGAAGAAAGAAAAACAGAAACTGAAAAAAGAAGCCCGTGAATTGAGAGCGAAAGCTATGTCCGAAGGTTTGGAATCATTTGATTTCAGTAGTGTTAGTATACCAAATGGAATTGAAGACGAACCTACTCAAAACGGAGATGCAAATCAGTCGTTAAAAACAGAAAAGAGTCACAATAAGAGGCCCAGCTTGAACACGTCAGATGTTCCTAAGAAAAAGAAAAAAGCTGTACAAAGTGGAGATTAGGACAGTAGAGATTTTTACAGAGTTTATATTGAAAAAATCGAACTGAAAGCAAAGTTTTGATTGTTATTTTTTATATGCATTTATGTATCGATTATATCTGTACATAACCCACATAAATAAACATCAAACGCTATTACATTTAATAAAAAATATTGTTATAATCGTAATTAGCTTGTTGCATTTTTAAGATTCTTGTTAGGTCTTTCATCCTTCTAGTATATTCATTTTTATATATCATTATTTGAAATAAAAGTTTTTTTTTTTTTGAATGAACGTTTTAAGTAATAATGATAGCAATATATTGATAATAATGATTAATAATTAAAAATTTAATGTAAAAAAAACTCTTAAAATATGTTAATGAAAATTTTAAACAATTTATAGATGTACAACTATGCTTATTGTTTAAAATAAAATAATATTCAGGTGTTTAAATAAAATATTATCTTGCTTATGGAAATTAGTTTAAATTTATTTATTTTCGCTAAAAAAAGCTTTTCAAAAGTATGTATTTATAATATAGTTAATTACAAATTATTAAATTTCTTTTAAAAAAGAATAATGAAAAGAATGTAAGCTATATCCATTTTTTAAGCACAAATGTAAAATGTATCATTGCCAATTTATTTATTTATTTATTTTTTTGAAACCTGAAAGGTATATAGGTCTTTAAGCCACGTCTTTAATATTTTTTGTTGAACTAAAACTGATTGTCAATGCAGTGTATATAGGGCCAGTTTTCGATTGTGTGGAGAGAGACAGAAAAATAGCCTGGACGGATTGTACAGCGCTCTGATTGGTTTAGAATTTGAAACAACCAATCAGGGCGCTGTAGGAAAGAGATAAATAATCCCTCCAGGCTAATTTTCTGTCTCTCTTGCTCAGTCGATAAACTGGCCATAAGTTTCTCATTTGAACACACGTGTGTTTTCATTTCCCATGTGATCAGAAATTTTTCTGCTGCAAACGATATTTATTTTTTATTCATTAATTTATAGTAAATAGTGATAAATGAAAAAAGTATTAATTAAAATTACTTAATTATATTATGCGTGAAAAATTACTCGCGACTTTACAATAAGTACAATCACGGTATGTATCTAACCTATGAAATTGTTTTTCACGTGTATTAAAAATCAAAATAATTTTAAAAATTTGTATAATATATCTTTCAAAAGATGTAAAAAAAAATGATAATGTCAATCTTTGTTTAAATTCTTTTTAAAAAATATTAAAAAAAAACAAATAATTTTTATAAATTAAATACAAAGTTTCTAAAAGAAATATTATTTTCAGATGAAGAAGTTTACGTCTTTTGATGAAGGGACTTCTGGTAGTCCCAAAAAATGGTATGAAGAATATCCAAAAGCAGAATCGCTAAGTAAACATGGAAAAAGTGAGATGGATGTATTGGATTTGAAAGCTGAAGCTAAGAAATGCCTTGACTCTGAAAGTACGGCTTATCACTTGAAACAGACAAAATCTCACAATTCAGAATATTCTTGGCTGAAAACAGCACTGTCAAAAGGAACTATTTCGGACAAAGTAGCTGCTGGCATTGTTTTAGTTCAGAACAGCCCAAAGCACAATTTGAATCATCTTTCAACACTGATATCTCAAGTTAAAGTAGCTAAACATAATCAATCTAGTATGATCATTACTTCCTTAAGGGATCTTTTCTTAAATGATTTACTCCATCCAGAATTTAATCTTCTCAAGTTTGAAGAACAAGATCTTGATCAATTAGATAGCTACAAATCGTTTGAAGTAAATGATGATGGAACTATAAAAAATAGACCAACTTTGTCGAGAAATAAACTCTTGGCTCAGTGGTATTTTGAAGATCAATTGAAAGAGATTTATGAACGATTTGTCACTTCCTTATCGACCATTGCGAATGATACAGTTGATACAAACAGAGAAAAGGCTGTTGCAGTCATGAATGATCTGTTAATGGGAAATTCAGAGCAAGAGCACAAGCTTCTCGATTGTTTGGTTAACAAAATAGGTGATCCCGGAAGTAAAGTAGCTTCAAAGGCAGTTTTTTGCCTTACAAAACTGTTACACGAACATCCCAACATGAAGATAATTGTTTTGAAAGAGGTTGAAAAATTACTTTTTCGGTCAAACATTTCTCCAAGAGCTCAATACTTTGCTATTTGCTTGTTGACCCAATTTTTGCTTTCTAAAGAAGATAATCAAGTGGCGATAACCCTTATCGATGTATACTTTGCCTTTTTCAAAGCATGCTTGAAGAAAGGAGAGCCCGATAGCAGAATGATGGCTGCTATATTAGCTGGTGTAAATAGAGCTTATCCATTTGCTGATATAAATTCTATAAAACTGAATGAACATATAGATTCTGTTTACAAAGTAGTACATATTGGTTCATTTAATGTATCGTTAAATGCTTTAAGTTTATTGTTTCAAGTAAGTTTATGTAAAATATATATAAAAAAATGATAAATTGAAAAAAATGATTCTCAATATTTATTTAAAATTTTTAATTTCAGGTTGTTGGTAAAGATCCAAAACAAGCAGATAGATTTTATGCAGCCTTTTATAGAAAACTACTTGATCCTCAAATTGGAACTGCAAATAAAAGAGCAGTATTTTTAAATTTACTGTACAGAGTTTTGCGCAAAGATGAAAGTATTTTGCGTCTACATGCTTTCATCAAGAGAGTTCTCCAAGCCTCTATTTATTTTCCAGCCAATATGGCTTGCGCCACTCTGTACGTCATATCTCAAGTTCTAAATTCACGAAAATTTGCAAAGAAAATTTTAACTAGATCTGTCTCAGTAGTTAAAGAAAATATTGAAATAGATTTAGATAAAACGGAAGAAGAGCCAAGTAAAAAGACAGAACCAAAAAAGAAAAAAGAAAATACAATTTTATTGTCAAATGTGATATCAGAAATGCCTGAAGATAAAACAGACAATGTAAAAATTGAAAATGTTGAAATTAAGTCAGAATTTAAAGCCAAACATTATGATCCGTTCAGTCGAAATCCATTGCATTCTGGAGCAAACTTGAGTGTTTACTCCGAATTAGATGCTCTCTCAAACCACTTTCATCCAAGTGTTGCTTTATTTGCAAATACAATTCTAGAGGGTAAGTTAAAATTAAATTTAAAAAATTCCATATCTAAAATTACAAATGTTAAAAATTTATTTGCAGGAAAGCCTATAGAATACACAGGGGACCCTCTTGAAGATTTGAGTTTAATTCGTTTCTTAGACCGGTATGTCTTTAAAAATCCAAAGAGACTGGAAAGTAAAAAGGTCGTTAAGAAAAACGATCCTCTTGCTCAGCGAACAGCTTATGTACCAAAGGGAATTCGCTCGATACCAGTTGATAGCATGGCATATCTTAATGAACGAGAAGACCGAATTCCCGTTGATGAACGGTTCCTTCATCAATATTTAAACAAACGTAAAGAATACAGAGGTGTTAAAGAAGTGGACGATGAGGACGATAATGAGAGCGTCAACAGTGAAGATTTCAATGACATGTTAGATCAGTTGAGTAAAGGTAAAGATGTCGAAGAATTAGATATAGCTGCAGATTTTAGTGCTGCACCGCGACAATCAAAAAGTAAGTCCTACAACTTTTTATTTAAACATACTCTATTCAATTTTACTTTAATATAAACCATATTTAAATTTTGTAGAAGGTAAAAATGAAGAGGATGATGATGATGATGATGACGATGAAAATGAAGACGATGATGTAGGTAGTGATGAAGACGATGATGACGCACTTGAAGGCGAAGATGAAGTTGAAGGTAGCGATTTGGAAGGTGAATTCGATGACGATGATGGAGATCTTGAAGATTTAGATGATCTAGACTTAGACAATTTATATGATGACTTAAGTGACATGGAATTTGGCGAAGATGATGACGATGAAAAGATTAAAGAAACATCAAAGAAACGAAAAAGCAAAGCGAATGGAACGCAAAATAAAAAACACAAAGGTTTAGACGATAATACGTTTGTATCGGCTGAAGAGTTTGCAGAAATGTTGGAAAATCAGGGTCGTTCGAAATTCAAACACGGAGCTAGCCGGTCGTTCAGCGACAGAGATGGAGCAAGCGCTAAGCAATTGGATTGGGAGACTGAAAGGAATCAACGGATATCTGGCTTCCGCGGCGGAAAAAAAGGAAAGAACTTCAATTTCAAAAACAAGAAAAACTTTAGCAAACAACCAAAACCAATAAAACGAAAAAAGAAATAATTTTCTTTTTACTGTTAAATATATTTTTTGTAATATAGTTTAATTAAAAAATCAAAGTTGTGTAAAAATGACTTTCCAAGTATTCAGTTTTTATACTTTTTATTTATTTCTAATGATCTATAAAAAAAATAAGAAATTTTATATTTTATGCTTAATGTTATATTCATACATTCAAAAATTTTTTGTTGAATTTTTTTTAAAAAAAATGCTATCATAAGTAATATAACGTACAAACAATCTAAACAAGTGTAAAACTAAGTGAAAAAGCAAGCTGAAAAAGATGCGTCTTTGACACAGGTATAAATTTAGCGACGAGACTCTTAAGAAGTACTATTGTTCATTTTACAGTGCTGTGCATTATACAATCGAGTTTTTTTCATAATAGTAATAGAAAAGCAAACAAGCTGTTATAGTCGAAGTTTTTTTTTCTGCAACATATTTCACAGTTACATATATTCTTTCATGAGTTTTTATCGCAGTCACAACTTACAAAATTAAAATACTTTTATGCACCGTGAATATTCGTCCGGTAAATGATTTTTCATTCGCAGGTCACAAAGTCATTTCATTAAATATCGTTATTCACACTTTGTAACTACATTAAACACTATCAAATAGACTTATCCACAAAATTACCTGAATAATGGAAACACTTTCATGCCATTAAGCATTTATATCAATGTAGTTTGATAAAATAATTTTTAAAAGTGAACAAAGATATTTAGAGGAATTAGAAAGTGATCTGAATGAAAAACTTTACATAGAATACATTTATTCATGTAGAGTAGCATAAAAAAATATTTGGTCAGTGGCACAGTAAGTTATGTTAATTTATAAAAGAAAAAATAGTATGTTCGCATAAATACAATCTCTTAAAATGTGACAATTTGAAGAAGACCGTATAATCCACATGATTTATCAAGCTACTCGGGATCTGGTTTTGATGATCCTTCTTCATCGTGGCTTGGACTGTGCCACGTTAGTCTCTCTTCATAGAATCTAATCACAATTTGTGGACATTTTTCGTTTGCTATTCGGGCGGGTACTAAATCCGCGTCGTCAGTGCCTTTCCACTTCATCAGGAACATAAGTTCACCGCTCGAATCAGTAGCACCAATAATTCGTTCGGGTTCCAAGTTCCTATCAAAGCCTGAAAAGTAACAGAATAATTGACTTGTAACATTAATTAAATTTAACATGCATTTTTATATATTTTTAATTTTAACATGTTTTACTGAATTTTATGATATTTTTTACTGAAAGATTGATTATTCTTTTTATTACAAGAAAACACATTTAAGACTTCAACAATTAAAGAAAAGGAGAAAATTTATGTACCTTCAGCTTTCTTTTCTTCAGCCACTTTTTTCTTAGCTTGTGTCGGAGTAGGTGTGCTCGAACTCTTTCGCTTCTTCTGCTCCTTCTCTTCGCTTCGCTTGGTTGCGGCAGCTGCCTCTTTCTTCTTCCTTTGATCTTCGAACTGAGCGATCAAATCTGGACAATCGAGATTCTCCTCTGGTTCCCATGTGTTCTCATCGTTTGAGTATCCTTTCCACTTCAAGAAATACTCGACCTGCAGAAGTTTACAATTAATTATTTTTCAAATCACAAAAGTATAAAGGTTAGAATACCTCTCACAAGTGCAACACCAAGCCATTTTTTTTTCTCTTCTGTAACACGACGCCGCAAAGCGGTTAGTCGTGCCAAAACCACTAGATCAGCAGTAAAGTTATTTACCTTTCCTTTAACGACTCTCCTATCGAGAACCTTCTCCACGCTGTACTCCTCCTCGGTTTCTCCCTCGGTCGACGGTGAGTCCTTGGTCTTGCTCATTGTACTCGGAATTATTTGCCGGTTCTAGATACCAGAATGCGATCGGAAGATCTGCAATAACCCAAGCAACGGGAAGCGTGAGCGACAAATGATAAGCAGAAAAAAAAGAAGTAAGCCAATAAATAAAGCGCCAGAATAAAAGAAAACAATACGCGTCCAGTGTAGGCGACTATTCGCGGAACTCGGAGGTGCGAGTCCGTCGGCGAAGCCTCCGCGTGGAGAGCGAGGAGGGTGCACGAAGAAAGAGCGGCGTCGCACGCGCGGGGAAGGACAATAGCGGGGGAAGTCGGAAAAAGCCCGCGCAACTCGCCTCCCGCTCTCGCCGCTTCACCTCGACCCTCGACTCGCCCACCTCACCTCGCTGGAAATATCGCGAGCCGCGAAAAAGACGTTAATCCGAGAAGCACGCGTACCGGAGCCGGCCACGAAAAAAGGCGCACACGCCACGGAATCGAGTGCCGCGATGCCGCCAATGAGGTACGAGGTAAAATGGCGGGCAAAAAGGCCGCGGTGGCCGGTGTGTGCGTTTCCCGGCCGGCGCCTCCGGTGTCCTCCGGGAGTCGAGACTCTTCCACGCCGGCCGGGGAGACGACTCGACGGAGCTCCGGTACGAGGATGACGAAAAAAAATAGGCGGGTGCACTCACCTCGCGAAAGATGCGCAAAACAGCTCGATCGGTGCGGGAGACACGAAGCGGGGCTCAGCTCCTGGTCCTATGCCGTGGCGTCTCTGAACTGCGGCGACGCGCCGGCGACGAAAGCGAATGTCGGTTTGCGCGCGCGACGCACCCGCGCGCCACCTTGCGAACTTTTCGACCAGTGTTGCCATGCCTGTAAACCTAATGCCTGCCCCCCACCCGCTCCACTCATCGTCAAATCTCCGTTGCCCAGTTAGCAGCACGTGCCGAGCACGGTGAGAGCACGCGAATCGTGAGCGCAACGTGACGTCCAGGTACATCCGCA
>JAXIUT010025342.1:0-16576 GCA_035586675.1 Eurytoma californica | reverse complement strand
TGGGCATAATATGGCATATTTTCTGCCCAATCACCATAAAACTGAACAAATTATGGCCACTATCTCCTTAATTTTCTACAAGGGTCCTAATTAATTTTAAAAGGAACCGTTAACTTAGTCTGACTGCTTTTGCTTATCTTCTGTGTTACTTTATTACTGTATTGTTTTTATTATATGTTAATTTATTATTGCTGCTATCCTAACTTATTCTGAGTTACAACTGTGTAAAGTTTTTAATGCAATTGACAATGTTTATATTGTTTCGCCAAAAAAACAAAGTAACAGTTATAGTTAATTGACGTTTCAACATTTGAGCAAAGTTTTCTACCTGATTTTTTCACTATTGTTTCTATAATTTTCAGCAAAACAAGAAATTTTACAATATTGACGATGTTTAAACTTTATTACGAAAATATTTAAAGAAGGACGATCAAATTTGTTATTTGTATGTATTTTTAAGTATTGACTTCTATTTATCTCCATTTTTAATAAATTTTAGTGCTTGAAAAGGATAACGAACAAGTTATCGAAACGTTGCACAACCATTAATTAACACCAAGTTGTACTCATTAACATCGATATAAACCTTTCCAAAATTATCCAAGAATGAATAACGAGGAAATTCGATGGAAGAACCCTTTTAAAGATAAATCTTTTTAAGTACCTTCGAAATTGTTCCGCTGAAATCTGTACTCTCAAACTTCTCTCAATAAAAGCCATCAATTAAAAAAATTAACCGGGATCACAAAAACGAAAAGTAAAGGAAATACGTGAATTATCACCGACAATGCGAGCGAAAAAGAGCCGCGGATCTTTGTGCGCGCGTGCGGGTACACGCAAATGGGATTAAGAGAGGATCCGAGGAGGAGGCATACGACGAGAGGCGAACTTGCGCGCGCGACGTAAATACGCATTATCGTCTGGCTCGCTTTTGGCGGCTCGGAATTTTCGGACTACATTCCCTTTGCTCGTCGCCGTCTCGGCTGCCGGAGCAGAGTGCGAGCTCTCTCCCTTTCCCTCTCCTCTTCTCGCGCGACGTCGTCGGCTTCGCTCCTCTTCTCTCTTCGACTTCGTTCGCCTCGCTGTGTATTTCCAAGGGATCACACTCACAATGCTAAATAATTTGTACTCGCCGTTTGGTCATTACGTCCGAGACGTCGGTGCTTTCGGCGACGACGGGGCGCGGTTACTTTAAGCGATCTCTTCTTCTAGGTTTTATTGGTCATGACCAGCACTTTTGACTCCGATATGCCACCATTCATATTTTTTTTTGCCACTTAGGACAGAGTAATAATTTGTTTTTCCCTGTAGAAGTGATGTGTCCACCCCCTCACTGAATGCCTGTTACAGCACCTGTGCAAGACGTGTACACATCACCACTGGCCCTACAGTTTACGTGGAATCCGAACGACGACTTAAACCTAATTCGCAGATTCGAGTTGAAGTCGAACGTAATTTTCGTTGTGGCGCGGGGGCATTTCAATTGTTTTGATCGAGGAATTTTATTTGACGTCCTGTATTAAGAAGGCACTTGTAGAGTGGTTGTACTTACATTGTAAAATAAACGAGAAAGATTCCTCTGGTCGTACAGAGAGAATGGGTCGTATAATAATATCAGCGTCCAATTGCTTTATTGCAAACGAGGCAGTGGAAAAACAGGTTATAAGGATTAAAAAATAACACAACTACACAAAGAATGAGAAAAATGTATATTACAAAGACTCTACTACGATATATTTGTTTTTTGTGTTGATACAATATCAACATCTTTTGACCTTTATGTGACCTTTACCAGTTATATGTTATAACCAACCGTAAAAAAATATTAGACCTTGAAATGACCTTTGAACCTGTTTTGATGGAATCAATCGGAGATTGAATTTGGGTTTAACGACCCCAAAAATGTTGATATCACAGAGGAGCCCTTATATCGTCGTTTCCTACGAAGACTAACGCACCTCAAAAAGGCCTTTTATTATTATCGTGCACATATAAAAATAATCTTGTTCGGTTTGGGTAAAATTGCGTAAAATTAACAATCGAAAGCGAGGAGAAGGAAACACTGATATAGAAATCATGCATTTGCGATTGATTTAGTTTAGTTAATTTTAACTAAATTACTAAATTACGCGGTAGTCAAATAATTTCCTTCAATCAATTCGATTAACCACCGAAAAGTTCGGCCGTCAATCCGTTAAAATCAGCGATGCGAAATGATCAGTGCGATTCTAGCGTCCGCCGCCCACTCGCGCTAAAAAAATAAACACAAAAATAAATCTATTGTTTATCGACAGCCGGAAGAAAACTGAGATACGCGATACGCTCGAGGATCTCCTTCGCGGACGACGAACGCAAGATACCGAGCTCGCAAGGTCGTCTGGAAAAGAGTGCGACGAGGATACACGGGAGAGGCTCCTCCCAAGATCATCTCGAGAAGATTTTTCGAAACGACACGTAAGTGACCCGCACACTTTGTTATTTTCAAGACACGGAGGCCGCGCGACGAGCCTCTCGGCCGATTACAAATAAATGAGCAGTCGATTTTCAATGAGTGATTTTTGTAACACGCGCCGCTGCGCGATAAGTGCAATAAAGTCTTGTGCACGAAGCGTTGAGTTTGAACTGTTTTGCCGGCGTATCGGGAGGCTCGATTTTATTTTATTTTGCATGTTTTGGTAGATTGATCGAGTTTGGCCAATGAAACAGTTCGGTTACCCTGGTGGAAAAATAAAACATATTCCATATATAAAAGGGAGATGGCGATAAATCGAACGTAGAGCCAATTCAGAGCGTTATCAAAAAATTCACTGGTTGATACAACGGAAAGGAAAGTAAAAGAAACGGAATAAAGTTAGAGAAGCAGCCAATTTTAGAGTCCAGCGACAAAATAATCTATGCGCGCGGAACGCGCGCTAATCAACTTTCTAGTTTATAATAAAATTCATGCCCCACCGTCAAAAGCACGATCAGCTGATCGTGCATCACAAGCGCCGCGTCGCGGCGGATCGTGATGCATTTTCTCGGAAATTATAGGTGCAGCGCCAAAAAAGCACCTGCGGTGTAGGGACTTCTGGAACTTGCACCTGCGCAGTAGCGCCTTTTCGTTTGGTGCACCGAACCGTTTGAAAGTCGAGTGCAAGTGTGCAACCCTCGTGCAGCGGGAGGATTGACAAAACATTGTGCAGCGCAACACGTGCCACCGTGTCGTTATAGTAACGTCCCCGACGGTGGTAACAAGGCTGGATCCACTGTCGTCCACGATCGGAGGATGCGGCGCGCCTAACCTAGAAGGCCACCAACGAGTCCGAGATACTAGCTGCTTATTGACGATTCGCATGTGAGTATACCGGTTGGCTTTTCAACGCTCCTTTATTTGAAATTCGTATCGTTTACGTTGCTACTGGATGATACTTGCGTCGGCTCTCGAGCTTATGAGTTTTGTGTTTTTTTTTTCGCGAGATAGACGGACGTCGAGATGGACAAGACAATTTTGCTGCAGAAACAAATTCGGGATAATTCGGAGGATCTCCAGCGAGAGTTCCTTGATGTGAAGGCATGGGAGGAGCAGATGAAAAAGAAGGATTTAGAGATTCGGAATTCCAAGGATGATAGGGTATAGTTGCGTTTTATTTGTCTATTTTATTCTGTGTGCTCTTTCTTAACACATATATGATTTGTTTAAGGTGTTGCCTCCAGTTAGAACTAAGAAGAAAAAGAAATCAGCTCCAAGTGCTGAACCTGGATCATCGCAGGAATCTAAACCAAATAAGGCAAAACGCATTGCTGGGCACGATTACAGTGCTTGGGATAAATTTGATGCTGTAAGTTAAAAATGAATGTTTTATTCATAGCTGCTGAGTTAGATAATATAAATTAATAAATTGAATTAACTCTTAGAACAAAGCATGTAAGGAAGTAGAAGGAGAGAAGGAAGAGGAGGAAAAAGTGTTTGAAATTCCTTCAAAAGAAGAATTAGAAAAAGAACACACAGAAGCTAATAAATTTAAAGATGAAGGAAATGAACTGGTAAAAAAACAAGAATATGCTAAAGCTGTTGGAAAATACAGTCAAGCAATAAAAATATTTTCTTATGACGCTGTATTTTATGCTAATAGAGCTCTCTGTCATTTAAAATTAGACAAGTAAGTTTAAAATGTTAATTACAATTAATATAAGGCCTGTATTTAAAAAGTTAATTACAATTGTTAATTTATAGTTTGTTTTCTGCCGAATCTGACTGTACCGATGCAATAAAACGTGATGAACACTATGTAAAGGCTTATCACAGAAGAGCTACAGCTAGGATGGAACTCAAACGTTACAAAGATGCACTTAAAGATATAGAAATGGTTTTAAAGTTAGATCCCAGTAATAAAGAAGCTACCAGTATGTTAGCGCAAGCACAGAAAAAGCTTGAAAATTCAAAGGTACCAAATTAAGTTATTGTCAATTTTTGTAATATTAGTTTACTAATTTAATGTTTCATTATTACAGCCTTTGGTCATTTCTGCGACAGATAAAAATGAAAAAAGTTCACTTGAGAAAACAATCGGGGAAAAATTGTTTGCTAAAATGGGAAAAGGATCTTCAAAAGAGAAAGTTTCCAAATCTGTTGAAGAAAGTAAGAATAAAAAAGTAAAAATAGAGGAACTTCAACCAAGTACTTCGAAGGATAATAAGACTGTACCGCAGGCTGTAGTAGAAAAGAAAAAAACTACTTCTGAAAGAATCAAATCTTCTGTAAAAGAGAATACTTGTAAAGATGACAAATCGGATAAAGAAACAGAGGCTTTACCTCCTTGGTTACCCAAATTGAAAGAAGGGGTGCACATTGTTAAGCCTTTAAATGAAGCTCCTCGACGATTAAATAAAGTAAGTGTAATTTATGTCTGCATGCATAAGTTATCTTTTTCTTTGTCTTAGCTAACTTTCTACTTATTTTCCTACAGACATTAAAAAGAATAAGCATAAAAGAAATACCACCAAGTGAATCAATATTTAAAGATGTTGAAAGAATAGACAGATCAATTACTAAAACCACAGAAGAAGTTTCAGAAGTAAAATGTTTTATAAAAACTGATAATAAAAGTAGTAATGAAATTAGTAATAAAAATTACGAAGTTGAGGAAGCTTTGCCTCCAGCACCCAAGTCGTCTGTCGCTTTTCTTTTAAATTGGAGAAAATACGTGACGCCTGACTTCAGATACAAGTATCTAAAGGTAAATTGTGTTTTTGGAATTCTGTGTTTTGAACTCTAAATGTGGAAGAACTATTTTAAAAAGAAAATTATTTTTAGCAAATAAGGCCAGAAGATTTTCCAGGAATTTTTAAAGAATCTATGGAGTCTAATATTTTTAGTGACATTTTATCGACTTTAAGTACAAAATTTGTAACAAATGAAGATGAGATTTACGATTATTTGGCCTATCTTGCTAAGGTGAAAAGATTTAGAGCTTTAATTCTTTTTTTGACAGAAGCCGACAAAGAAGGTATGTTATTACTAATAAAAAAAGAGCTAATGTAATATATTAATAGTTATAATTTTATTCATTATTTTCTAATTTTAGCATTAAAAACTCTCTTTGAATACTGTAAAACCAAGGAAGGAAAAACTGAAGATGAAGTTAAAACCCTTTCTTCTGCATACGAAATGTAAAAAAATTAGATTTAGAAGAGTCGTCTTGCGTTGTACAGTGTCACAAAGTGCATAAACAATTCTAGTTTCGTAAAATACTCAATAATATTTAAATATTTGCGCAGCTCGTTGCGATATTTTCACAAATACGAGTTAAAAATAAAAAAAATAAACTATCCATTTGTTTTTCGGGCGTTAAAAAAATCCTTTAAAACAGAGAAAGAAGAGTTCCTGTCAAGGTCGAAGATCAACTCGTCACTTTCAACTCCCTTCTCTTATTTACGCGTCTCTTATACTTTAAAAACAAAATGAACCACAAAACTACATAGTGGTCAAAACCCAAAAACAAATAGAAATTGTTCTCTCGTTTTCAAACATATATTCTAAATACTTCTTAAACGTCGCCTCGCAGATGCAACATGCAAAAAATTAAGCTGCTGTTCGCAAGAAATAGTTTAGCTATTCAATCATAATAATTTAAATAAAATATTCTTCAGCGAGAATAATTTCATCTCGCCGCTTGCAAAGCCCCGCAGCATTAAAACGCGAGGGAGAGAGACGGAACGAGATAAGGCAATTTAGCAACGCGCGCGCGCGCGCGTGGCATAGCGACTCCGGCCGAGCAGTCGACACGCGGCAGCCGCCCCGTGGAGTGCTCGCGTGTTTGCTACGGTATCGTCGTGGCCAAACGTGGGGCGCGTTCCTAGGATGAGGTACCTCGCGGCCCTGGACGTCGGGACGACGACGATCCGCTGCCATGTGATCAACGACGCGGGTGACAATGTCGCTGTCGCCTCAGAAAAGGTTCGTCTTCGTGAGTAAACCGGCAACTCGAGCTTCCGCGAACGTTTCCTAAGGGATATCGATCTTGTTATCTGCAGAAAGCAGGTGCTTTTATCGGCGAGCGCGGGAGTATTCTAATTTTCATGTTCACGAGTGTCAATAACTTTCTTTTTATTTTATAATTTTTGAGTTATCGAGCTTCGGAGGTAGTGCTTTTCAGATTTTGCGGCAACAGGATAAGTGATGGAAATGTTCTCATATTATTATTTTATTATAAAGATTAGATCGACCGATAAGAAGTTCGTGGAATAGTAATTTACGTAATGAAAGGAATTTGAACTTTGATTAGTTAAAATTTCAAGAGGTAATATTATAAATGGCTAACAAATTTCATTAAGTTTAGTTGCAATTATAACAAATTTTAATTTTTTCAGAAATTTCATTGCTTTTTCTGAATTAATCGAGTGAAAATATGAATATTTGAAAAACTTGTTTTAAAAGCAATTAGAGTTATGGGTAGTAAATAAGTGCCTGTATCAATTGAACGGTTTTGAACCGCTTGTCTGTTGTTGAACTCAGCACTTTTATTTCTAACTGCAATGTTGCAGTTCTTTAATGTACTTGAAATCAATTAAATTCCTAAATTTTCATTTATTCAATTTCTCACATACTAAGTTACATGACTAAGTTAGCCTTGCCTTTAACCAATTTTATAGCAGCAAGCAACTTTCTCTCAATTTAAATGTACTACGTGTTAATTGCATAATAGATGTAAAGTTTATCAAACAAATTTTGTTGCGAACTGTTTTGTACTGGAAATAAAAAATTTCTAATATGGATTTCCGTTAAATATTATGTTTATGAGATTACTTGGTAGTTTCTTATCTGGATAAGAATCTGTTAATAATTTATCTATTCAGATTTGATAACGTTCGACTGCGAATTTTAAAGAAGGATCTAATTTACGCTTTTAAGAAACATAATTTTTGAAAAAAAAAAGGTCAAGGACTGGAATCGATGGCTGTATCATGTAAATCCTGCTTATCCATGTGTACAGCACACACAGCCGCGATGATCAGCGCACAAAGCTGCAACTTGCTCTGATGAATGATTGCATACTACGATGAGAACGTAATCCCGCGCTGTTACGTGCACTGATCGTGGCTTGTAATTTCTAAGTCCGTGTGGATTAGATAAACAGCTGTAGGAGTGGACGTAACGACGCATCGAATTTTTCACTTTCATTACTCAAATAAAACCAATTTTAATTTTAAATTAATTTGTATGCCACAGATGAACCTCTTGTACCCAAAGCTGGGTTACGTGGAGATCGATCCAGATTGGCTGTGGGATACTATTATCCGAGTTATCCGGCAGTGCTTCAAAGGTAACATTTCTACTTTCTCTTGCAGCGTAAAAGCAATTTTAATATTAATTAAAATATTCAATGAATTTCAGAAAGTGGAGTCGATTCATCGAAGATAGAGGGCTTAGGTATATCTACCCAGCGCAACAGTATCATCACTTGGAATCTCGAAACTGGCAAGCATTATCACAAGTAAGCGAACTACAGTTCAAAAAATATTTGTCTTGATATAAAAGTGTTGAAATAGTGGAGATCTGAAAGTGTTAATTTCTCGTAACAGGAAATAATTTCATTTAATTTTTGAATGGGTTTTTGCAAACTTTTAGAGTATTAAATATTACATCATGGGGTTTTATTGCGCACACAAATATTATTTTGAAATAATAAATTTTTACTACGCAAAAAGAAACACATTAAATTATCCAGTAGGCAAACATTATAACCGAACGTGCTTTATAAAAAGAAACGATTTTGCAGTTTCATAACGTGGAAGGACCTGCGCGCAGACTCCTTGGTGAAGGAATGGAATGCATCGATGACGATGCGCAGCATGCGAATGGGCTCCAAGTTGCTCTACACCATCACCCGCAGAAAGCGATTTCAAGCGGGAAGTGTCATTAAACTCATGAATGCTCAGGTAAAAAGAAGCCGACCACATCGTAAAAGTATCCACAAATTTTTGTTTTCTTTTAAGTTCGGTCAAAAATTGTTTACGGTCAATAAAAAGCAAAATATACTCTGTTGAAAAAGATCACATGATTGTCATACGATCGTCTCATGATAATCATATAATCACTTGAGAGTTAAAACAAGTTTTATTAATAAAAATAAAATTAAAAAAAAATTTTTTCAATTAAAAAAAATTTTAAGATCTATTTTAAGATCTATAAAAATTTTAAGATTATCTAAATTTTTTTTCAATTAAAAATTTAGATTTATTAGATTCTTACATGACAATCACATGATTATCACATGATTATTACATGATTTTCATATGATTATCATTTAATCTTTTTCAACCGGGTATTCTTGACCTGAGGCAACATAAACAAAACAAACCATTGCACACGTTAGTTGAAAAATTAAAATTATTGCTGAATGTTGATGAATCGAGTTGGTGGCGCTTCATTTCCAGATGACTGCGCGCTTAATGTGGGCGTTGCAGCACGTGGAAGGCTTGAAAGATGCGGCTGCAAGCGGAAAGGCCGTCTTCGGCGGAGTTGACTGCTGGCTACTCTATAAATTAACTGGTAAGACTTATCACGCGATGTTCAAATCGTCGAGTAAAAACTATGACGCTTAATGAGGAAAGGCAAGAACTTTATGCTCGAAAAAATACAGAAAAAAAATTTAGTGCGTCATTTCACAGTTTTTTTTTTTATAGTTCAAGCACTTTTACGTGTAACTTATTTTCGCAAGATTAAAAGTGATTTCTAAAAGAATTTTCAATAATGAATAATTTATGCTAATAATATATTTTCCACAGGCCAGCACGTGACAGATGTATCTAGCGCATCAGCGTCGGGTCTGTTTGATCCATTCACAATGGAATGGGGCTCCTGGGCACACGTGATATTTGGCTTACCGGCGTCGATGTTCCCGCGAGTTGTCGACACGGCCGGTGATTTTGGCCATACATCGTCCTCCCTTTTCGGAGCTGAGATACCCATTGCTTGTTCCATGGCAGACCAGGCAGCTTCGCTTTTTGGTTCTGCGAGTCTGAAGCCGGGCGATCTCAAAATCACTATGGGCACCGGCAGTTTTGTTAATGTCAATACTGGTGGCGAACCTCATGCTTCAATTGCTGGTCATTATCAAAATCATTTAAAATCGCTATTTATTTAGACTGAAGATTTTCATTCGTTTACTATTAATGTTATGCCTGTTATGTAGGACTTTATCCGCTTGTCGCTTGGCGCATCGGATCAGACCTGTCATATGTCGTCGAAGGGGCTTCAAATGATAACGGAGCAATAATTGAATGGGCCAATGCCGCAGGTAAATTTTTTGTTATTTTTATAGTTATGATAAATAATTTTAAATATTAAAACGATTGTATTAATTTTATTATTTTATTTTAGATTTGTTTCAAGATCCGACAGAATTATGTGCATTAGCAAATTCTGTAACTGACTGTGATGGCGTATATTTTGTACCTTCTTTTAGTGGCCTCCAGGTAAATTTAGATCGCAATAAAAAATTAGTTTTTCGATAGTATCTGAAAAATTTATTTATTTTTATAGGCACCTATTAATAATCATAATGCAGCATCAGGGTTTATAGGTATAAAACCAACTACCCGAAAAACTCATCTCATACGGTCTATGTTAGAAAGCTTGGTATTTAGAGTAATATTAATTTATGAGTGTCTGCAGGAAGAAACCAAATTTACTTATGAAACTATCAAGTACAAAATATTTTTGAGTGGCATTTAATTTTTGTATATTTATTTTATATAATAAATAATGAAAACATTTTATTAGGGTGGATGGAGGTGTTTCAAAGAATGACTTTATCATGCAACTTTTGGCTGATTTAACGGGCCTTCAAGTTGAACGAAGCGAAAACAGAGAAATAGCAATTTTAGGAGTAGCTTTCCTCACTGGACTTCAACGGGGTAATAATATCGTTAAAATTCTTTATATTTAAAAAAGTAGCACAGAATTAATATAATTAAACATTTTTTTAATAGGTATTTGGAAAAACAAAGAAGAGATTTTGAAAATTCGAAAGGTGGAAAAGATATTTTATCCCAATAAAGATATTCACGATAAATATGCAACTACAATTAAAGAATGGAAAAGAGCAGTAGACAAATTTAAAGATTGGTACTGACAGTACGCTTTCGCCTCATGGCGAGCTTTTGCAAAGTTTATTGTCACATTATTAGTAGGAATTTATCTATTGAGAGTTATAAAAATACAAACTCGACGCGGTTCTAAAGGTTCCTGAATTACCATTAGATGTTAATGCCATGAAATAAGTTTATATTTTTACGATCAATGTTTTTTTCTTGCAGAAAATTAATAGAAATTTTTAGACATATATATATTTAGCTTATAGAAGATATTTTTTCACAAAATGTAAATGAAATCGTTGCATCCTGTTATATATTGTTATACGTTTTTATACAATTTTTACAAACGTGTTAATGTTAATTTATTAAGAAAAAATGTTGATACTAGAATTAATAATGTAATATCACATAAATGTATCAAATTTTATTACAAAAGTACTATTGAATAGTTGCCATTCTAATTACTTTCAATTAAATTGTAAAAAATGTTATCTTGTTAAATTTCATATAGGGACTGTCTTAGTACTGGTACTGTAAATATATACATACACCAAAGTGTCTTGCATAAAATGTGATTCTAGTATTTTATACAAAAAGATGTATATTTTTATACAAACATTTACAACAATAAATATAAAAGCTAGAAATTTAGCTGAAATAAAATGAAATTTCTTAGTTCTCCCTGCAAACTTCAAAATTTATAAAATAGAACAATCATATCAATAGAAAAAGGAAAAAGTCGATAAGAAAGGGATCACGAGAGAAATAATAAACAAAGAGGTCAAGATTTCGACATTCGGAGTTGGACTGGGTTATTCTCTCGTTACACATAGAACGAAAGATAGATAAAGAACATTTGTCAAGCATCAGTCGCTTTTGTAATTCAAGGTTGCATTTGATGCGGAAAAGCACGGGTCTCGCAGGTCGCGCCGACGGCTCTAATTAATGTGATGTCTTCTTGAAGAACGCACACGCATTTTATTTCCATATATACAGATAAACCGATGGTGTTTGTATATAATGATGCAATTTCTATAGACCTTGGGTACAACTCTTGAATTCAATCTTTTTTAGATTAGAGAATTCCTATGGAAACCTGTTTCGTGTCCTAAAAAACGATGCTATGAAAACAAACAAAGATTTGAAGTTAATTAAATTCATGACATCGATCGTTGGTAAGTGGGCTTACCAAAAAAGCAATTTATTACAGTAATTTTAAGTTAATATTGAAATGTTTAACAGATAATAATTTGATAATCGATGATATAAAAATTTTAACTTAAAAGTTGTAACTGTTATACTTTTTTTTTTAACCATGATAATATATTTATGACATTGTAATAAATGCTTTATAAAAATAGGTTGAATTCGTCAGACAATTATCATAATCAATTCACCTACGTATTTAAAACGAAAAATTTATTTGTAAAGCTTATTGATAAACTGAATGTTACGCCCCACTTTCGGAATGTGAATAGACTAAAAATCAAATTATTCTAAATTTCAATTGGCTCACCGCCTTCACCCCTTTTACATGTAGAACATAAGGAACGCACGGCATAATCGTAATCGGAGAAATCGGTACAGTAGTAGCGGAAAGCTCTACTAATGCCAGTAAAAAACCAGAAAAAATAATAAACACAAGAAAAATAGCCATGACATGAAACTAAAAAAAGTAAATTTGCAATGCAAAAATATTCTTTTTGTCAGATGTCAAAAAAATTGATATCATCCAATATGAAAAATGTTACATTGTTAAGGAATTATTAATTAAAATTAATTTTTCCCAACGCTCGATTTGCTTTCCGAACATAAATAATTTTTTCAGGTGCCTCGTCGATACTTTGCTCCTCTCCTCTTTATCGCAATTTCGAACAGTACGATCAGGCTTGCGATCCTCGTTATAAGTTACGATCCTCGTTATCCTCGGGAAGCGAGGACTCCGGAGTCCGCGCGGGCACGGAGCTTGCGCCCGCGCGCGTCGACGTCGTCGCCGGCGGCCGACGGTCGTTCGATTGCGCAACAACGCTAAGCAGTTCTCGGGTGGCGTGTGGTGATGAACTTGCCGTTCTCACATTACCCTAAACGAATTCGGGCGAGAGCCGGCGAGTCGGGCGCTCGCGCTCCGGCCGCCGCCGCCGTGTGCTCGCGTCACTCCGTGCCGGATTCGCAAGCGCGCACCTCTGCGTAGACGAAGGGACCTACGATCCTCCAGCTGCACCTTCTATCGGACCAATCATGGTGAGTACCATTCACATATCATCGTTAGAAGGTGAAAGTAAATTGCTCGCGAAATTCGCCGTGGCTCTCGATGCGTGTGCTTTTTTAAATGCATAGATTGTCAGATATGTAGATGTTTAGAAAAATTAATGCACTAGGCTCAATACTCAATTTACGTTTTTTCTTTCGTTCGCGTTAAAGTTAATTAACTTGTTATTTTCTTGGCTGTTCAATTTTTTTATTCAATTTACATCCGAGAGTTGAAGAAAAATATGAGTTACTTGCAATTTATAGTCGATACGTAGCCAGGTACTCGGTTCTTTACGCGTTGCTAGGATTAGTTTAAAAAAAAGTTCTAGCGACTTTACACTAGCAGCTGCGAAATACTATATACGTTTTCTTCTTCGATTGCAGTACCTACTCTTTGACAATCTTATATTATTTTTCATTACTCGGTCCTTCGTAATTCACGTGATGCACTTTAGTTCGCGTGGTATTCTCATTATTTTATCGATTGAATCACATAATGCGATTGAAGAATCATGCATTTTTCCTGTATAGCGCACGAATCGCATTGCATATTCACACAGCGGATTACGATAATTTTGAAGTTATGCGGTATGGACAAAAATACAGCAATTTCGTATTTTTTATTGGGTTTGATCTTATTATAAATCATTGTTATATTGTTTTTTAATTTTTTTCATTCTTTTTTTTCGTTCCTTAATAAATCTTTTATCATGTAACTTGGTTCGTAAAGTCTGATCACTCAACAATGTTTCCAGCTACAAATGTGCTGATTCGTATAATTTGACGCTGGTGATTTTCTTATGTATGCGGAACCGGGCCGAAGTCAAGCTGAGCAATCGTTAAAATTCAATTAAGCATTCACTACGTAAAACCAAACGAAATTTATTTTATTTTTTTTATATTTATGAAAGTATTGTTTGCAACGGAAACGTTTCCATCTGATTCATAGTAAAAGTTAAAAATTATTTCTTCATTAAATGTGAGTAATCCAATTAATACGTATATTGATCAGTATTCTGCATAAATCGACTCATTTACGTTTAATCATGAAAATTATAGTGCGATATAATTAAACCGTTGAAAAACTTTTTAGCGATCGTTTATAACAAAAACTTGCTTTGAGACTCGCATCAAAGTTTAACATGCCGTCACACGATCGAAGGCTAAAGAGGGAAGTTCAGTATATGAACTGTTGACAGTCTGGAAAGAAGCATTTAATAAAACGGATTGTTTGTGCGCAAGTTCAAGTATTTTCGTCTGTACATACGAGCATCCGGAAATCCAACGACAAATTTGAATTTCATGCTACTTTTATGTCCAGCGAAAATGTGAAAAGCTCGTTAGGTTTCTCTTGCACAAATATTTTCCATGGAATATTAATTGCTTACTTGCTTCAGATTTTCCACTGAACTAGTGAAGGATTTCATCAAGTAATTCATTTTTTAACCATAAATTTCGTAATTAAATTATTTTTATCAGTACGCGAAATTCATGTTTTTCAATTTGTTTCTTTCTAAACCTGAAAATGCAGTTCACTCTATTAACTTCACAAAAATAATACCCGGTTTGCCGTCAATCATTAGGTATGGTGAATGTGCAATGGCTTTCTTGTTGTCAAGCAGGATTTGCAGATGAAAAAGTGTAAGCTGTGGCGAGTAGATCGACATACTTTCATTGCATAACCATCGTGTTCCTCTACTTAAAGTTCACAACGAACCGCACATTTCGTAATCCTTAATAGATTAGCGTTGAAAATAGTTTAGCAAAATATTTTTTTCCCACCGATAAGTGTACCATTTTTAAAATGAGGGAGAGCGAGGTACAATAAATAACCTCCTGTAAAATTGACTCCTTTTAAATGATAAGCACTTCTTAATATTTAGGTACTGATTGCTGTAGATTTTAATTATATAAAAAATGTTGCTTTCGGTGTACACATTCCAAATTAATTTCTTTTTAATGATATACCACAAAATCATGAAAAATAAATTAATTTTGAATAAGTACACCCAATGAAACAAAACCCTTTATTTCTTTGTATCAAATACTTATCTTATTATTTTTAAAAAAACTGATATATATTTCATTCAAAATTAATTGTTTTTAAATGAACCTTTTGCAAATTGGTTTTCATTGAAAATAAAACATTTTTACATCTCGTTATACTTCGCTGTTGCGTTTGATCTGCCATCTCAAATATGGTGAGTTGCCTATGATTTTTTGAAAGTAAAAAAGCACCTTTCAAATGAAAGTGAGAATACCTGAAAAAAGAAACGCTCTGTTTATATTCTAGCGTATATAATTGTGAATATAGGTCGGTATTCTTAGAAAAAGTAGATTGTATCGTATTTAAGTCAACAGCGCCGCCGTTTGACAAAAGTCAGTATATCCACCAACCCTCCATCTTTTATTTCAAGCATTCAACAATAATCGCACGAATTATTATCCTCTCCAGTGTACCAAGTAATGCACGTGCCGAACGTGCAAACCGCCGGTGCGTCGCTCGTTTCCCAAAATGCGCAAAGCGCTTCCTCGCCGGCCGATCGCGCGCAGCCGAGCATCGCGAAAAAAAAACGAGCTGGAAAGTCGCGCGCGGCGCATTAGTCGCGGAAGGGAAAATCGGCCGGGCGCGTTTCCGGGCCGCGCTCGCTTTCTATGTGTGCGCGCCGCGCGCCGCTGGACCCATATTTTTCGCTCGCAGCCGCCCTATCTCCCACGCCGCGGCGGCGCCATGCGGCGAGGCGAGCCGCGTTCGCCAAGCGGCCGGTCTGCAGTGCCCGATCGGCTTATCTCGGCAGCTGCCTCGGCGCGGCGACCGGACGCGCGACTGTATCGCGGCGATGTATCTCGGAGACTCGCGCGCGACCCGCTCGGTTTCTACAACGACTGATTGATTAACGCCTGCCGATTGTATACGCTGCAGGCGCAGGTGGTCCTGGACATGACGGAGCTAAACGGCCGGGCCAACGAGGGGCCCGTCGTCGCCGGCGAGGCTGCGGTCGACGTGCCCAGCGATCACGCCGTCGTACAAATCGAGACCTTGACTGAAGGTGAGCATTTTTTTAAATCTTATTTTATTTGTATTAGTTATGCGCACACTTATGAATAAGTTTTTTTTTCTACTTTGCACTATTTCTTTGAATTATTTGATCAAATTTTGTTTTAAGTTGCTTTGCTTGATTGAGCAGTTTTATCAGGTTAATTATGCAGATATAAAAATTATTCATAATAATTCGAAAAAGATTATAGTGCATGGTGTCAAATATATTTATGATTACACTTGTAATCATAAATATATTTGACATCTTGTGCTATAATCTTACGAGTTTCACAATACCTTGTCGTTGGTAAAACACATGTATAAGTTGGCTGTAATTTATTTTTATTATATAGATTCGTTACAATTTTTAATTAATTATTTTATAATATAAAAGTTGGTATAAACCAAAGAAACTGCGTTTGAATAGAACTAACAAAGCAGTTAATGAAAGGGATTTATTCTTATTTCTTATACAAGAGTATAATTAGATAATAAATTAGTTAATATGCGAAGTAAATTTATAATTTAAATTAGTACTACTGGCTTATGCATCACTACTTTGAAATAGTATACCACTTTTTACATAACTTTTAAAAATGATAGGGGTAAATGGTACAGTCATTGGCTCTTTAAGGACGTTCTCCGATAGCAGTGGTGCTCAACTTCGTAATATGGCGAAAATTGTTATTAAAAATTACCAGTTAC
>JAXIUT010025331.1:0-16579 GCA_035586675.1 Eurytoma californica | reverse complement strand
GGAGTAAACAAAGAAAGCCTCAGATCACATGTTTATCGCCCTCGGCTTCGCCTCGGGCGACAATTACATGCGATCTGAGGCATTCTTTATTTTTCCTCCCATGGTGCATAATATACTATTATTTGCATTACAATTACCTGTATATATCTGGAGTTATTATATAAATATTATGATCGGGAAATAATTTAATACAGGTTCTAAACTTTAATATTTTAAAAATGAACTTTACTGCAAATAATAATATGCAAATGATCCATTCTTACACGAAGGCGAGTTAACTTAACCAAAATATGTTGGTTCCTCATCCAACTTGTGCGCAGGTGGGTAAACTAAATAAATTGTTGGCAATAGCTTTTGACGCTGAAGGCACACAAAATAGAATGAAACTACGTTGTTTGTGTGTACTCTGTGGGAGCTGCTTAAATGTACGCTAATTATTTCGTATATTTTTAAGAAAAGAGTTATTTGAATTATGAAGAAGAAAGAAATTTAGTTAATTTACGAGCTAATCGTTCGACAATAAAATAAGCGTCGAAGCTTCGAACGATTAGCAATTAAGCTTAAAGCGCACTCGCGCAGTTGGTAAAGTGTCGTCATAAACTTTAGTTTGTCGCAACACGTGAAAAAGCCGATCGATAAACCAGCGCCCGGAGGAAAAGAAGCCGTCCTCCCGCGAAGTGCGGGGACTATCGGGTGGCTGTCGGCGACTTTGAGGCAGGGTCATTGTGAGGAGGCGCTCGAGCGAGGCGGAATCCGCGCGTAAGCCAGCCGCGGCGGCGTGTCGTGGCCGCTCGAGCTTGAATGGACGATATGCCGTATAAGGGGCCGATGCATAGGCGGCGCGGCCTCGGGTCGCTCTCACGACTCGCTTGATAGCTGCCCGGCCCGCTCGCTCTCGCCCCGAGGAGAGGCGCGATAGCGTCGCAATCGCGTTAAAAAGCCTCGATGTCTTCCAGTTAACTGATGTTTATTTAGAATCCCGGGGATTCGTGCTTCGAGAGTTAGGCCGGACAATTAATGCGGACTCTTGTGCGCGACCTCGGCGTTTATGCATTCGCGTCAGACCGGCTTCGCGGAACGACGATGGAAGGCCGGATGCAGCGGTGTAACTAAGCGCAGCTGTAGCCAGATACGCATAAAGCCGCAAATATGGATCCGGCAGCGGCGACTTTGCGAGTCAGTCCTCGTCGCTGCTCCGGTTGTAAATTAGTTCAGCAGGCCTAGCCGGCAATCGAGTTTTCAGCCACCTGCTCGCAGCTACGCCGTACTGCGCAGTTTCCTTCGCCGCGTGAGATTTTCAATTTCAAAACGCGAAATTTCGTTAAATTAGAGCTTTCGTATTTTAGCCATTCTAGGGTTCGCATATCCGCGGTATAAGGATATTTTCTTTGAGAAAGTGGAATTGTTCATGTCATTTTAGTAACTTTTGATCACAATTATTATAAGAATTCAATCGATTCTTTTCAACGATTACATGATTTTTTCATAGATACTTATAGTAGTGTAAATGGTGAAGCACTAGTAGATTTGCTTCGTCACCTAACCATGCCGGTCTAAACGTGGGATATCCAACACTGACTCTCTTTTAATGAGAAACAAGTGGGCCACACAGTCCATCTGGCGGTAAATGTAGTAGCTAAGATTACACGCTGTGTCAGAATTAGAATGAGTTCATATTGAGTGAATATTCGATGTAAATGACTCGGACATTCAGTAAATTTTCAATATTCGCGTAGAGACTCCTACATCCGAGTTATTCCACGAGACGAAGAGTTGCGAGGTCTGATGGTCAAATCTTTCAACGGTAGAAAAGATCATCAAAAATCTAATTACTAACTATTCCTACTAATTACAATTAAAGCAAAGTCACTTATTTTAAACTATTGACTTATTGAGTAATAAAAGTTAATAAAGTGCTGATTTAATCATTTTTCTTCATATTTATCCTTCATGTTTTCGATTGCTTTCAAAATTCACCAAATAATTGGTCATGAATTTTCAATAAAATTAACTACAAAAGAGGACAAATACAAAAGCAAATATTTCCGACAATAGATTTCGTTTCCAACACTGTACTGGTTAGATCACGTGACCCATGGTAACATTATACGTTTATACCTACGTCTATGGTTTCAGGACTGCTATCGATGTTTCCTCTAATTCCACTAATTAATCTGAATCCATCAGATTAACTTCTTATCTCGTGGCATACTGATTTTATTCTGATCAGTGTACAACATCAAATAAATATAAATTGCAAATGTTGCGGTTAAGCATCGTATCATCGATCGCACCGCATATTATAGAAATAAACTACATTGGTTGTTCATCGGGAAGAGCCCTTGATCGGTTAACACAATGTTTATCCGAAAAATGGGACTTAACGGCAATGCTTATTAAGTTTTTGGGAAGTTGGAGAATCGACCGAGGGGGGAAAGAGCGTGGTCTTACCCGGCGAAGATGCGCGGCCGGCAACAAGAAACTTGATAAAGCCCTCCTATCGACGAAGTAAGGCGCGCGATAGCGAACGGAAGAAGGCCAGCGCGCGCCCGGGGGAGGGGAGGGGGGCAGCGCTATTAATACCCTCCGGGGGCGCGCAGCAGGAGCGCGAGAGCGTGGCGGACCTTTAATCCGGATCCGTTGCGGGGGCGTTCCAATTAATTCAGTGTTTGGAATTTCGAGAGCAGCGTGCGGTTGCCCTTAGCTCGCCCCCTCGAATTTCTCTTTATTTTCACTCGGCCGCTATTGAGTCGACCGCGGGAGTAATTTTAAACTTTGGCTCGCAAGCGGAAACTTTCGCCGCAGCCAGCCTTGGCTGCATGCGCCCGCCTTCTTTTTTCCCTCGCAGCGGCCGATCGTAACCTCCCTCCGAACGGAGCTCGCGTGCTCGTCCCGGTTGCACACTTATCGCGCGCTCCCACGGAGGGTCAGGTTCATCATGACCGAACATTACCTTGGCTCTATGCCTTCGTGCTCGTGTTCAGCTTGCTTTATTTCTTTTCCGTGCTCGATTTCATGAACAATTTTTCATTTTTACAATATCGTCGAAACGATATCGTACTTTTTTTTAAATTCGGAAAAACATCAAGGTAAATCCAACCTTGTAAACTAAAAACATTTCGGAAACTGTAGGTGAATGAAAAGTTGTAGAGACAAATATTTAATTAGAAAATAATAATATTTAAATCCTGCGCCTATTCATGCAAAAACCGTGCATGAATTGTTATATTGAATTTTACAAAATTCTCTGGCAGGAATCAACAAGGTAGTGCGTAATCCGGCGAAGTCGCGCGTATATCCGCGGCTGCCTCGCTGGAGCAGGAAGAAAAGGCCGCGAGCGACGTGCAGCAGTCGCGTGCAGCCGTGCCAGGGGCAGGAGGGGCAGGAGAGCAGTCATGGGAAATATGAGCCGATCGAATATGCGATAGCATAACCTACCTGTCCCGTGGAGCGAATAATATCGGCAGAGATGGCGCGCGCTCACTTTTCTTTACCCCCGGCGAGTGCCCCCTTCCTACCTCTCCCTCTCTCCTTCTCTCTTTCTCTCTCTCACTTTCAAAGGCGTTCTTGCCGTTCCTTCGATGCACTCGACCGGCCAAAAGAATTTTCGTCGCGTTGCATACCCGACCGACGTCCCTCTCCGCACGCGTTCCCTTTGCGTAAGCGCCCCTAATTTTTTTGATGATACTGCACGAATTTAATTGGAGGGTAATTTCGTGAACTGAATTTTCAATGGCTGACTTTTCTATCGAATTTGATGTCGCAGTAAAAGACTTTAATCGAATGTTCCTTTTAGATTGGAACATTGGAAATATGGGTGTATTCTTGGATAATGCGAAGTGAGAAATCGAAAAAATTGTTGTATTCGAAAACATTGAACAATAAAGATCTTCAATTTTTGTTATCATTGAAGTGATCACGAGTCACGAACCTTTGAAAGCTCCATTTTTACTTTGTACTTATCAAAATTATTCCAAAGGTTACTAAAAAGAAAAAGCCAATTGTGTGAAATAGATAGTTTTTTTATAAGATCCATAAAAATTTACATTTGATTTGTTCGCGGAAAAATGACTTGAACAATTCATAACTTTCCTATGAATTTGCGGAGTAATCGTTTAATAAAAATTAAGGGATGCCGCAGTCGAAATTTTAGGTACGGAACGAGATACGGGGGAGTGCAAAAGGAGACAAAAAAACACGAAAAATGAGAAAGCGGCGTATGATTTTACGATTCGCAGGCAGGCGGATACGAGAGGCGCTTGCGCAGGCAGCCATGCATTTATTCATAAAACTCGCGAGGACGACTGCAAAAAATTGCGCGTCAACTCGAGTATGCACGCGCTCGCTTCTAAGTATACGACTCGGGAAATGAGATATCGCGAATGCAAATCTCGCCCCAAGCCGGCGCACTCCCTCCCCCGTGCGCCTTTTCGAGACTCGCTTTGAAAATTTTGCCTCTCCCCTCCCCGCCTTTGCGCGGCGTCGCGCGCAATGTGTCAAACAAAGATCGCGCGGCGATGATTGATGCACGGATGTTTGAACGAAATTCAATCATTTGTTGACGATGATGGATACGCGGAGAATTTAGCATTTTCTCATGGAACCGGATATCCGCCCTTTCGGACCGTCAAAGATTTACATTTTTGTACGTACGCGAGCGATGAAAAGTCCGACTTGCGTCGTTCCTTTTACGGAGGGGAGGATCATCCTTTCACGCGCGTGGGATTTTCGCGTTGAATCGCATTCAAGGTTTTCTTTTTGCTGGACATTCGCTTATCTGAACTGTAATAATGCTCGAACATTAATCAGATACTAATAGTAATTTATGTTGCTTACAGAAAATTTGTCCGGAAAATACATGTTACGTTTTCTAATAAATGTTCGTTAGTAATATAACTGTACTTGAGATCGATTTTTATTAAAAGGTTGCTTTGCTATGAAAAATTAATCAATTTGTGTTAATAGAATTTGTTTTCTCTTTGAAAAATCAAAGTATAGAAGTTAATAAAAAACTTTATTTAATTTAAACTTCACTCACTTCATGTTTTAAAATAGTCATATACCCAATGAGCAAGATAAAGTATTTTAAAATAATATTACCAAAATTTATTAAACAGTACTTGAGAGTTTTACTAAATTGCAAAATATAATTATTATTTGAAATAAAGTAAATGCCCTAGTTTTAAGTAGTACAATCCGTAAATAGTCAGACAAATAGGAAAATATCATTCTTGGATAAAGAAAAGCTTTGTAAGCTTTGAATTTTTTAAAAAACAATAATATCATTTATTAAGAGCTTTAGAAAACTAATAAAAGATCAACCATAACTAATTGATATAAAGCTAATTACTTAGATTAAATAGTAAAAGCTGTAAAAGGTCAGATATAGTGCAAAATATCAATATGAGATATCAATATGCGATATTATTATTTAAATTTCTCGATATTTCAAAAAAAGCTTTTGTAGTTTTAAAAATTCTTTAATACAATTATACCAAAATTTATTAAAAATTGCCATTGTTTTAAGAAACTACTGTTCTAAGTAGTAATTCATAAACCTTCAGAGCAAATGCAGAATATCATCGTGGAATAGCACACGTAATATAATTTAAATTTCTTCATATTTGAAAAGAATAAAAGTATTGAAAGTTTTTAGATTTTGAAGTAAATAAATAAGAAACTATTATTTATTCAAATAAAGTAAAAACCGCAATTTTAAGTAGTGTAATTCGTAAACGGCCAGGCATAGTGTAAAGTATCCATACAGAACAGCAAATATCCACATAAATGCAAATACGGCTGCAGGGGTACTTGGGTTATTGGGTTATGGTTTATTGGTTAAATCACTAATCCACTATTTTGCGTGAATTTTGTGCGAATAGACCCACTGTAAATATTTTATTACAAACCAAAAGGCTTTGTAATAAAAATACTAAAATATTTACCTTAATTTTCAGTGGCCCGATTACGAACCTTCTCCTCTATCACAGTAGAACCAGTTTTAATAGGTACTCATAAAACGAGCTGAGCTCGAGAATCGGCAAAATTATTGAAAAGACCGGGGAGTGGGCCGGAGCGATGTGTGCTTTGGAAGTATCAGAATTTAGCCGGTCGAGCGAACTGCAGCGCATTCCGCATCTTTACAGCCGATTAAATCATAAACGTTTATACGACCTTACATTCGGGTTTATTGGCCGATGCGACGCGCTAGGCTTTAATGGTTTCATCGTTCCCGGAAAATGAGCAGATCCGTATCGTTGCGCCCGCGCGATTCGCGAAATTGGCCTCTCCATTAGTCCGCGGGTGCCTAGTGTCGCGCGCGCATAAATTACGCCCGACCGAGAGCGCCGCTTTTTCTCGCATTTCGTACCGAAGGGAGGCGAGCCCGCGTCGTCGAGCCGTCGCCATGGCGACGCAGGGCGAACATCATCTTCGCCCGCGGGGGTGCCGAGTGAGCGATGCAGATGGAGATTTATTCGCGGTAACGCTCGTCCCATCAGAGCTTTTAAATAGCCCTGCCGGCGAGTATTATCCAAGGCTTCGAGTCGCGATTGATGGGGGCCCCGACGAGCAATCGATGCCTCTGTGCGCGTCGATGTTTGCGCTCTCCCCTCCAGGCGCTGAATTTATCCTCCGTACTCGTTTGCTCGGCGATTCGATCGGACGTTCCGCGATTAGTGCCTTTTGTTTTGCGGATACGTCAAACGTCTTGATGGTTTGAGTAATTCCAACAAGTTCACTGAATACGATGATGCGGAATCGGAAGGACATTTTTTTCGCTAGAGTCGTTACCAACTTTGGAAAATGCTGGGGGAATACCTTTTGGAGTTTGAAAGATTTGAAAATCTGTGGAAAATTGATCGTGAAACTGAAAATTCCTAACTTTTATTGCAGTCATAGGGGAACTGTTTGAGCATTATGATGCCCTTTTAAGTAACGTAAATCAACATTACATTTTATTCCATTGTCAGTATAATTTTCTGATTATAAGGCTACTGCAATTGTAGTGAATTTAGTCTTCACGCCTATTTACCAAATATTTTAAACATAATAAATGAAAATTTAATAGGAGAATTGATTTGATATTGCGTTTTAAAAAACTTGACCTTTATATCTATAAGGGCGAAAAAATATTCGGAAATCGTTGAAAGCTTGTTCTGATTAAAATAGAAATTGATCGTTTTATCGTTATTTAACATCATGACAAATGTCTTTCCGTAGTCGTCTGTAACTACTTAAATCGTCTAATTAATTAAACTTACAGGTATCTTGAAATTTGTTTTCCCGCGACTTATGAAGAAATACGTTACAATTTAACATTTTGTAAGTTCATAGAATAAGTTAAGAGTAAGATTTTACGTTACGCAAGATTCGAGCATTAAATCCAAATAAGAATATCCCAGTGTCGCACATTTGATCAACGGACTGCGAAGCATTTTCCAGACAATCGCGGGAACAATGCGATCCCTTTCCAACGAGTTGTTGAAAGAACAGGACTGCGCGCGGCCGAGGCGCGGTAAAATTGGAGTGTCTAGGGGAGAAGACTCACTCGGAGAAATGGAGGCATCGCTCATATCCCGTTCGCGCTCGGTTGCGGGTATACGCGGCCGTGGGGGGAGGCACACGGAGCGCCCGGCGAAGTGGGAAACAATTACGCCGGAGACAAAGGCAGCGACGCCGGCGAATTTCGCCGGGACGCCGGCGGGGCGGCCGAGTGTGCGCCTGACGGCAGATGTCCCCGGTCCCGCACCTACCGCGAGAAACCTATAACGCGCCAGCGCATAAATCTTTGGGGCGCACGTGTGCCCAAGACGCCACGGGTGACTCCGGATGGCAGGTCGTACTTCTACCTGCGACTATCGCCCGGTTCCTTTTCATTTAATAACGAGTCTGTCTCTTTGCTAATCTGACGGGATCTTGGCTAGTGTGAGGAGGTGGACCTGCCCGGAACTCGTCAGAGCCGTAGGAAATGTTGATTTAACGTATAAGCTTTGAGGTTTTTCTTTTTCTTCGTAATGAACACGCCATTTATACTTCATTTAAAAATTAAGCTTATTTAATGTTAAAACAGTATGCTATTATTTTTCTTTCTATTTTAATCAAATTTGTGAAATTATGTGAATTTTCCATTTCTACTGTAATGGTAACTTATAAAAGTTTTGCAAAACATATTTTAAAGATTTTATGCTTATACTTTGTAGATAGGAATCGATTTTATGACATATAAAGAAAAACGATTAGAGTGTGCAAAAGAAAAACTTATATTGACCAATCAACGATTTATAAAAAAGTTTATTGACCATACAAATTCGCTTATTCGTAAAATATCGCAAAGTCGACTAATCTCATAAAATCGTGGAGATATTCCAAATAAAGCAATGCATTCTAGCTAAAGTAGTATTACAAAATAATGCTCCTTCGAAACATATTAAATTTGTCCATCGCCCAAAGCTTCCCTCGCTTTTCTCGCTAAACTCTATCTAATTTAACAAATTAGATACATCGCGGCGTAAAAGTAATATTAACCCTCCGGACACACACAGAGAGATCATAGTATCAAATTTATCTCGAGTAATAGAAAAGAAAGGGACGGAGAACCCGTCGAAGTATCCGTGAAATCGAACACTTTGGTTAGTATTAATGAAGGTCGGTGAGCGGGTGACAGTGATAGAGCTGGCGTCGGGGCACTCGGCGAAAGGAAAGCGCCGGGGTTATTAATGGTCGGCGTGGGTTACGCCGATAGGGCGAAACTCGAGCCGCGAATATTGTTTGATTAGCCCGAGCATTGCCCCGGGGCGGGCGGGAGGCACTTGTGAAAATCGACGCGCCGGCCGCTCATTAAGTCGGCCGGCGTCGATTTCGCGGCGGCGACGGCCAGTGCGCGCCCGGCAGTTTCGTTAATTGCGCCTGCAGTTTGCGCTAATTGCGCCTGCGCACTGGGTACACGTGTCGCTGGCCGCGATTCAATTACGCGCCCAGAGATCGGAGAAGAGATTTCGCGCGGCGAGAGAAAAAGAGAAAGGGAGGGGAGAGAGGGAGAATGGGAGCGGAGCACGCGGGCGAAATTTCGAAGGGGTCTCGCAGCCGCCGCCACCACCGCGCGCCGCCTGTTGCTATGACGACCGTCCGGGGACCGAGCGCGCACTGGGCCACCCGGCCAAATCGAAGCCCACCCCGTCTTACTCGGAGCTCCTTCGACTCACCCTTGCTGGCTAATCCTCGGACTCGTGAAATATTGGCTCGACCGCCGGGGAAGGGCCGACGAGAGTTTTTTTAGCCCCGCACGATTGACTTTATGCTCATGCGCTGAGTAACGGCGGCCGGGATTTCCTCGGAGCCGCCGCCGACTGGGAGATTCGCCGGGCGCGATAAGAGTGCGCGAACCAACTTTTTTTTTTTTCGACGTGGAATAACGATTTTTATCCTGGACTCGGCGGGGATACATTTTATTAATTTGAGTTTTTCTGATGCGGGATCGTCGCGAATGAGTCTTTACTGGCAACAACTAGTACGATTTGTATTTAGTAAAACAAAAACCTTTGTTATGAAACTGCATGGAATTAGCCTGAAAATGATGAAGCTGATGTTGGGGGTTCATTATATTTGTCTCTAGAGTATTTAATGTTAAACTTTTAATTACGTGCGTGTTTGAAACAAGTTTAATTTATGACACGTATAGAAGGTATAGTAATGGCCTTTTTTGAAATCTACTTGCACTAATTTTAAATAAGTAAATAATATTACGAAAACAAACTAAAGTTTAAAATCTGAAGTTTAACATCAGCCATGAATGAACGACGTTGATATGAGCGAAGTACACGATGTCACGACTGCCATGTTCAGACTAACGCTTGAAATTTAAAGAAAGATAAGTCGTAAGCTTGGCGTATCGGTTGCCCTTGGTACAGGAAAGGCTCGTCTTGGCACAGCCCGCTTTTCCCGCTCTACTTGTGGAACGCCACGCGGTTTCGAGCCGCCGCCCTTGTAGGGTCGCCTTTTCACTTTTCTCTTTCAGACCTGAATGCCTCATTAACAGGAATCCTAGACGACCTCTTAATGATTTTTCACTTCTCGCTTTCGACCATTGGTATCGCCTACTCTCGATGACGATTTCCGTCGATTCGTAGTTAGAAACTTTGAGGCGGTTTTTACTTTACCCTTCACTAAATTTGAAATGAAAGACCTTCTTGCACCTGCAGTGAAGAATCTTTGACTTTTTTTCTTAATGTTACGTAATTTACATTACGAAAGTTACAAATGAAACGCTCAAAATTAAACAGTGCTTATTTCTTTGTTTTATATAGTTATATCTACTAAATTCAATGTTATGTAATGTGAACCTGGATAACTGAGAATTAAACTTTATTACGTTTTCTTTCGTAAATTCTTTTAAATATAAAATTGCAAGTTGCTAAGTTCGCGTGAAAATATATCGAAGCAAAAAAGAAAGATAATTCCTAAAATTTATGAAAATTTTCAGTCCAAGCGTCACCTAAATCGGGCTTAATTTTTTCCGTCGCATTACCGTCGGAGCAGCGGGCAAAAGTAGCCCGTGTGAGTCACGAGTCTACGGCTAATTCCGTACTTTTTTTTGGCTGAGAAGCTCACGCCGAACAAAGCGCATTTACTCAGAAATGCATTTAAGGCAAAATGAGTTTTGTACAACAATGCGCTAGTAGGAAAAGTTATATAAAAACTTCTTGATATTCGAGTAACGCTTTTTTACGTTTTTACACTTTTTTAAGAATAAGATGCTAATTTTTAAGTAAGAAATTATTTAATTTTGGTTAAAGTAAGTGCTGATTAATTTTAAAATCAGTGAAAAAAGATTTTAAATATTAAGATTATTTTCCCCCAACGTTGCATAATCACACAGTTAAAATGGAAATTAGTGAAAATAAAGTCACATTTCATTTTTAAATCACCTTTCACATGGACCAAAAACAATTTGAAAAAATAACCAAGAATAAACGATGTCGTTCTCTGACATTTATTGTCCCGAAGAACACGGTTTAATGAATTTATCGAGAGCTTCTTCAGCAGCAATAATTTTCAACAGGACGTTTTCTCCGATGTTTATTACATGCTCGAGCTAGTGCGAAAACGTTGATAAGAGCTGTATTTATTAACAGGACTAGATGTGGAAGATTAGGAAAAAAAATCGCGCGGACTAATGCCAATAAATTAGCTTCAAGTCGGCAATGAAGATTGTAATCGCGGCGTTTTCGGTTTATTAAGGGACGCCGGCTTCGCTCCTCATTGGGCCGAAGGGCAGAGATTAACCCCCTACCGAGGCGGCGCGCCTTATCTGCGGACGCACTCCACTCGTTATTTTTTTTTTCTCCGACGACTCCGCATAGCGGAGGACGCCCGCCAAAAATCGTAAGTGCTTATATCCGCCGGCGTAATTGAGACTGTGAATCGCGCGCGCGCGCGCCTCTCCGTTTTGAGAGATTTATCTGCGGGGTCCGAGCGCCGGCTAGTCTCCTCGGGATAGCGCACGGCGACGGGGACAAGTGGCCCGGACCTCGATTAAGCGGTACAACGGCCGGCACTCCGTGTATTAGCATGTAAAGCGCGCGCGGACCTCCTGCCACCGCTTGATTTTTCTCGCCGGCGCGCGGACGTGTTGACGCCCTTCCCGGTCGCGGGCTGGCTTGCAGCCCTGATCCGAGATAACACGCTTCTGCGGTGCATGGGCTTTTCCCTCCCTGCAACGATTGATAACAATGCACGCATTTTTAATTAAATTATTCTATCTTCTAAATGCAGTACCTTATTTTAGTAAAATCTCTTTATTGAAATGTTGCTGACTATACCGTCAATCTTTTTTAAATATAAAATTTTTCACTTTTAATTCGAGCTTTATTGTTAATTAAATTTTATTTGAAAAATAACTTTCGAAGGGAAATCGTCGGATTGCTCCATTATTACGATGAAATTATTTTATACCACGAAAAGCATTAATATTTGTTAATTTAAATTCGTTGAATCATAAATTAAATTTTAAATTCGTTCCATCATATTATTAGTTAGACTTTAAAATGCACTGGTGTTAAATGTAGTTAAATTATTAAAAATTGTAACCAATAAAATATATTTTAGTTTACAATTAATTTTAAACTAAAACTTATTTTATGCCCCTCGGTTTAATTCTTACAATTTACGTTCTATGAAAAATTTTGCGTACTTTATGCGTTCTGCAGTTCATACCAAGATCAGCTTTGAATCTATAATTATTGAACTAGAATTTTTTCAAAGGGGTCAAAAAACGAAGTAAACAACCTGTACCTACTTCTGAGAGACTTGCGTTAGTTTGCCTATCAAATATTTACTTTGAGCAACTGTCGAAGTGTTATTAGTGCACTCGCGAAGCAAAACTTTTTTCTCCTCTCTCCTTCAAACGAAAATGGTTACCTTCCGTCGTCGAGAGGCTGTACGCTCGTTGAAAATGCTTCATATCGCGCATACTCCGCGGAAATAAATTACAATGTAAAACTGCATTTTCAACACTTCCAAATTCCTGAGTACTATAAAGATACGAACGTATTGATGTCACATCGAATCTTTCATTCGCAAGCATAAATATTAATGTGCCCCGCGAAATCATTAACTGAGCCGTTACTGTCCTGCGTTTATTGCGGGGTCCCACGGAAAATAAAAAAAAAGCCCGGAGAAATGAAGAGGGCGGGAAACAAGTCGAGCGAGCGTTTATATATTTTGGTAAGCAAAGTAATGGAAATAAGCGGGGCAAAATAAACGGTTGATTCGTTTAAAAGCGCCGAGTGAATTCTCGTTGACCCTATTCGCGCGCACGAAGTACGCAAAAGTTGGGTAAAACTGCGGAGGAGCGCATTCATCGATCAAAATTTCCTCATTAACAACTCGGCGCGACTGACGTTAAGACGCCTTCGGAGAACCGATGAAGTTACCTCATCAAACTAAACTTTGTCCGCGCGGGCAAAACACATTAGCCAAGTCAAAAAATCTCGGACGGATACTCGAGCGTCAAAAGTGATTACGCCCGGCAAGAAGTATCGAGTGTCTTGTCGCCTCGCCTCCTTTTTCAGCACTTTCCGAACTTCGCCGTAATTCGCTACGTAATTATGATGCGAGAGTGGATTTTGCGCGGGGAAAAATAGCGCGACCGTTTAATGCATTATTACCCGTGCGTTTCTCTCTCTCGTATATATTGATAGCGCAAAAGAAGCTGCGCCGTGTCCAATAACAGCGTTAGTATTCATTCCGTACTCGTGCATCACTAATGCAGTTTGAGAGCTTTACATATAATTATCATAATTTGAAATTTGCTCGGTAACGGGGAAGTTAGCGTGATTTAATTGCGAAATCATCAACATACATTTTTCTTCCGTAATTTTATCAGCTTGTTTATTCCAATTATCAGAATTTCATTACTCAACTTTATTAAAAACTTCAAAGAACTGTGTTAATTCAAAGTTTTATGAAAATATTTGCAAAATTAAGATAATCTAAAGTATCTCAATTATAATTAATTCACAAATATGCTCCATCAAGGAAACTTTAGATAATATTAAAAGCTGAACAACTATAAAAGCTTCAAGGGATCAACGAAAATTATTGCAAAATCAGGAGCATGCGTCAAGAGAGATGATTATAGAAAATACATGAAAGGAATAATTAATGTACTTACGTAACATTTTACTAATATTTACAGTACACAGGATAATATCTCCTTCATGATACTGTAAATTATAACAAAATTACAGAAATAATCCAAATCTGAATTAGCGAAATTTTTGCGATTTCACTAATTCAGATTTAGCAGGTTTTCTAATTTATTATTACAAGCGCTAAATAGAATGAATAAACAATTTCATAAAAAGAAGAAAGGTGTTAATTTGTTAACGGCATGAATTGCAATTTTGATACAGCTCTCAGCAAGGGCCTTAAAAGCGCAAGCGGTGCGATACCTTGACAACAGCCAGCGAAGCGAGTGAAGCACGTATGATGGGCCAATTAGGAAAAGAAAAGGCGGCCTGCCATTGTCGCGCGAGACAATGAGTGTAACCGCGGCCTACATCGACTTCGGCGGAGCTAATGAGATTCGCGCGCGCACGGCTTCCCGCGCCTAAGTTAGGCGGGAGCGCGCCACGCAGCTAAACTCGCCACTCGGCGCACCTGCGCCGAAACAAACTCGCTCCCCCGCCCCTCCTGCGAACTTGTCTCGCAATTACTTAGCGATAGAGGCGGGGGTGGTATCCGAGATTCGCGAGTTTAGCGCGAGCCTACCACCTACTCTCCCCTACTTACTCCCGAAGCTCTCTAATGCCGTTAACCGACTCGTCCTCTTAAGATGCGCGCGCCGTTCGCTCTTACTTTGCCTCTTGGTTCTGCGAGTTTGTTTATTTTTCTCGAGGATCAAAGTCCGGCTGCGACAGTTTTATGCGAGAGCTCGGGAAAGAGTCAATCCTCTTTACACGATTAAAAGTCCGACGACTTTGTGGATTATTGAAACGCGAAGTTAATATTTTGCGATGAGCTGTTTACCCTTCATTGGAACACATTCTTACAGATCAAAGCTCGATGCTTATTTTCGAGCATAATTTTGAGGATTAAATAAATTTATAAAGCACATTAACAGTGAAAGTTTTAATTTTGTCAAGTATCTTCTAATTAAGCATTTTCTTAAATTTGCTTATCCTCTTTGGAATTTTTATTTTTTTGCGTACGTTTATCCACTAGTGTTATTGCTACACAATATTCAATAAATCAATAGAACATTCCTTTAAATTTTCCTTTAACGAGTAAAAATATTCCAAGTTTAAACAGTATTGTTATTAATTAAGCCCGCGAATTTTATTTATACACCAGTATTGAATATTTCGATTTTATATGTGCACGTTTTAATCCGAGCTTGTTGTTTCAAAATAAATAGCCCCTTCTAAATCTCTTCCGTTTCGAGTTACTGCTTATAAAAACATCGGTTCAGCGCGGGTACATAATGTCACTCAGAAAAACAGCCGTCGGCCTCCCGCAAAAAGAAATCAATGCCGCGTTTTCCAAAGTAAAAGCAACACCGGCTTATGCTCCCGCCAGCGCCAAGACAATGGAGGATGAAAAGAATGGGGGAGGGCATACGTCTATCGCGACTCCAGGGACAAAGACTGCGAGAAATAGAGACTGAGGAAAAATATGAAAACTGCGTAATGACGAGATTAGGCGACGCCACGGCGAGGCTTGTCGGTACGCCTCGCGCGCGGTATTGTTCGCGCACGTGGCTGTGTTTTTCGAGCGTGACACGTCACCTCGTTGTACTCTTCGCTTAATTTTCTGCGTCTCGGCTCCCTGGGGTCCCGTCTTTTCCCGGCCGCTCGAAAAAGTTCGCCGTGCACGCGTTCGTCTTGAGCCACGCGCTAAAGGTGCTCGCTCCTGACTTTGCCGCACGAGACGCTTGCTTGTCTTAAATATGAGAATATAAAGTTACTGCTAGCAACTTGCTTTGTTTTCTAATAAATTACTTTTCTGAAGCTTATATCATATATTATATTATCTTATCACTTGATAGACACATTAAATCGATCTTTAAATGCGTCATTATTAGATACTAACTTCTTTATCGATAATTAAATCTATGAAAATTTAATGTAGTTAGGTACATAATGATAGTTAAATAGTGAATAGGTAGTACGATTAGACGTTACCTGTAGTTGATTGAGCGAATAATCGTATTGGAAAGTAATTAAAGCAGAATTTCGGCAGAAATTTTAGCGGTACGTATTTAAGTGAAAAACTGCACATGAAATGTATTCATATCTTGCCTAGGCGTATGGATATTTATAAGGCACTTTTATTAGCCTTAATCTTCTGATATATTCTCGTTCTCCTTCGGAACTTTCTCAGAGTTATGCCAAAATCCAGACAGAAGTTGAGTCAGCTCGAATCTCTGGTGGCAAATTTTTGATGGCCCGAGAAAATTTATATGAGTATTCCGCCTAATGATAATAGATTGCGTTTTCGAGCGAATATTAATTATAATAGAGCAGCTGATCATGCATATCCATTTCGTCCTGGATGGTCTCTTTGCTCTCAAAGTGACGCAGTAATTTGGCCGAGATCTGAATAATAAACTGCATCAGCTACCGTTTTGCTGCAAGCAGTGATAAAGCAGAGATCTTCGCCTCTCCTAAATATTTGCTTTTATCGAAATCGACAGTTTCTCCCATAAAAAGTTTATATGTACGCATACAATTCCCAAACTGTCCGTTTACACCGAGATGATTCAATAATTCATCACTCGATAGAATTGGAGGAAAAACCAGGGGTCAAGGATAAATATTATTCTTTATGCCTTCGTGGGTAACGAATAGCATGAATTAAAAATATGGCCTGACTCGTGCGAAAAGACAGTTCCGAAATATTAAACGAATTTTATGCGAGTTCGAGATACCAGTGCTGCCAGTCAAAGAGAATTCATAAAAATATTGTTTAATGCAACCCAAGGAAATTGACCTTTGAGCATCTTAAGGGGGTCATATACCTAAAACAATTTTTTTATAAAATCACGTAAAAAAATAAAATTATAAGTATTAATAAAATT